>JACXGM010025735.1:0-15175 GCA_016801145.1 Umbra pygmaea | reverse complement strand
TCATTACCTATATCTCCCCACCTTTCAAAACGAAGCGCCAGGCTCTGGTTGCGCGTGTCAACGCGCCACGTGATTTAACTAATATAGGCTATATATATGTAAAAAATAAATACTTCTTAACCGTTTAACTGATAGTATTAATCGGTCAAACGTTTTATTTTCGGTTAACGGTTAAACGGTCAATATGAGCATCCCTAATTTGCAGTGTTAAAAGTAATCAGCGGCTGGGCGACGTGGTTTTGATTAACCATGTGTGCGTCCTTCCCCATCCCACAGATCTGTCCAGGGAGTTGCAGAGCTGCCAACAAGGCAGGATTTGAGGAAAATAGGAGGGGAGAAAAATGAATAATAATAACCATCCTTGATTTCTGCATTCTTTCATAGCCAGTAAAACAAAGGGATAGAAATAGTGTTTTATTTTAAAAATGTATTAATATTTATAATAATATATACATACACTATATACACTTAAAGATTTAGAGTTGAAAATGCAAATACTGAAATATAATGCTATAAATTGATAATGGAGAAACAATCAGTAACAAATATTTGCTTGTAATTCATCATAGTAAAAAATATCACAAAATATAACTAGAGTAAATATATTTGGTACAGTAATGAGGATGTATACATTTTCATACATTCTATTCATTCATGTTTAATAGTGTTTGAATCTTTGTGTAGTGCATTCTGTAGTAATATCCTAGTACTACTGAACATGTAGTCAGTGAATGGGTTGTTATTTAATTAGATGACAATTTCTATGATGTATCTGTGAACATTTTTAGGATGTAACTTCATGTTTTTTGGGGGTAGGTATATTCTAAATATTAATTCTACCCTAATAATATTCTCATTTGACCTTTACCTCATTCTATATTCTAAATGGAAAGTAGTCATTTAAATGCTTCAAATGATCTCTATTCAATGTAAACAATGGTTGTTATTAATGTAATCTTTATTCATTGTATATTAGTATTTACATATATACATTCATAAAAATATAAATTGGGATAATTGTTTTGGGATAAATTCCTTGAAACGTTCTGTTGCTGTCCCAATTTAGATCATCACAGATGTATTTACATTCATTAAAGTATGGAATAAATATGCATTTATTAGCATATACCTAAATGCTAATAAAAAATCGAGACAATTGACATTCCACATTAAATTCATTTCAAACTCTTCAAATTCTGATAATTTCAAGCATTATTAAATATAGAGTTTCTTTTTTCACTTTGGATTACTAATATGTATTATTGTGTATGTTCCAGAGTACTCTTCACTTAGATTTATTTATTCCATACTCATCACATCACTTTTATCACATAGTATCATAGGGAATTGTTGCATGTACTTTCATATCTTGTATCCAAACGTCTAGACAAAAGGTGCTTACATGTTATCCATTCAAAAACCTGGCCAAACTCTTGATACATGGCTCTAGCCAGGTGTGCCATTACTAAAGTCAACCTAACCTCTGACTGATCTAACCCTAATAGGGAAGAAGAACAGCCTGCTCCTCCAGAAGTTTCAGAAGGATCTGAATGCTGGGGTGTTCAACACACAGGAGAACGAGATATTGAAGCAGATAATCCGTCAGGATCGGGAGATGGTGATGATGGTGGACCGCAAGCAGTCAGTTACAGGGATGTCAGTCACAGGGATGTCAGCCACCGGGATGAATTCAACCCCGATATCCGGAAATTCCATCATTAACTCACCGGCTCAGCCACCTTACACCACTGCCCTGGGAAACAACCAGTTCCAGCAGTCAGCTGCCATTGCCCCCTCCGCCACTTCTGCCACCCGCATTTTGCCAGTCTCGACACAGGGTGTTTACCCAATCCCCAGCGTTTCCCACAGCAACCTGAACTCATCCTCACCCATCCCCCAGACCTCATTGTCTCTTCAGCAGCAGGGCGCTATCATGTCCCCAGTGTCCTTCACCACAGCTGTTTGCAGTCCACCCATGCAGACACCTGGACTGGTGGGACGCAGCTTCCAATATGGCTCACCCACCGCCTCCCAGCTCTCCCTTATCCAGCAGCCTATGCCTACTGCTCTGCCACCCCAGCCACCACAGCAACAACAACAGCACCAACTAGGAGGTGCTTCATCTTCTTCGTCAACACAACAACAGCCGCAACAGCAGCAGCTACCACAGCAGCAAGTCCCATCACCTCAGAGGAGTGAGAGTCTCCACAAGAGCAGCCACGCTCTCCAGTCAGGAAACTTGAGTCGAGAAGTGCGCCACCTCTCTGCCTCCCAACCCTCTCTGCCCCATGATGCGTCCCTGGGGCCCCGGGCACACCCAGCTGCGTCCGGGGACTCGCTGGCCTCTATTGCGCCGCCATTGTCTGCAGTCCAGGGGACAGGTATGCAGAGCGGTCTCCGCACCACAGTGCCCCAGAGGGTGAACCTCTTCCGCCAGATGTCATCAGGAGCGTTGCCTCCGGTGCGAGCAGCATCCTCCACGGCTCAGCACAGGGATTCCACTGGCTCTAGGAGAGATTCTAGAAGAGATTCTATCTTAAGTAGTACAGAGACAGAGCAAGACAAGATGCGGTTTGCATCCAATTTATGATCCCATGTTACGTTTTTTACTTGTTTTACTTCATTTTTAAAAGGAGATACAAACATTTTAAAAATGAACTTATTTTTGTTTTCTCCAATCTTTCTTCTTAAAAAAAGAACCTCATAGAATTCTTGTACAGTATGCCCTTGTATTATATTTTAGACACATTTCCTCCCTAAACTTAAGAATGTATATTAAACAAATATAAATATGTGTAAATCCAACTAGAATATTTGGCACAGACTATTTAAAAGCTCTAGTATATAAACATGAGTCTTCCTTTCAGAAAAATATACATATACCTATACATACATATATAATGTATGAAGAAATCTTTTGGTGAGCGTGTTTTTTTCTGTTTTTGTAAACTGGAATGCTTTATGATGAATCTTGAAAATAACTTTTGGATTTTTTTTGTTTTGTACTTGCGAAAGGAGGAACAAAAGGATTTTCTCACATTGTGCGGCTTTGTCACCACTGTGGAATAATTGACACAAGCAAACTTTTAAACTGTCAGAAAGCACATACTGTAATACTAAAACAGAAATCTGACAGGAAATTTGTTGGACTTTTATCTTTATCTTAGCAGTTAAAAACAGGTCACGTAGTTAGGTATTTCATTGCAGTCAGCAATACATCCTATTGAGCCACATTTTCCTCATGCAGTGGTTCGTAAAAGACCATGACAGTGTTATGGGTCCAAAGGAGTAAAATAAATAGAATTGCTGCTTTTCTTTTTTTAAGGATGGTGCGTGCGTTGTGGGTGAGATAGATTATGCTGTTTTTTCTATTCTAATTTCAGGCATTATTTTCAGTTATAATTATGTAAAGTTGCTTCAACAAAAAAGTATGTGTACATTTATAATATTTATAAACGAAAGATTAACACCATTATGCAATAGACTGTGATATAAAGAGTATCTATGTGTGTTGTATAGTTTTGTAGATCTAGTATTTCAGATATTCCAGATATTGTGTGGTGCATTTTCAATCATAACAATGTCTTACTTTTTTCAGGAACCTGGACATCATCTATATTTGCAAGAAAAAAACTGAACAAAAATAAATTTGTATGTTCATTAGAGATAAGAAAACCTTAATGCAATAGCTAGCACTACATGAGAAATGCCTACTCTGAAGTCCTAATGAGTCATAATTTATTTGCATAGTATTTATGTCCACCTTTTGTATCTTATTTAAAACATCACACAGTAATATGTGAAATCGACAGGAAGTTAATCATTATTTGTAGTACATGAGGATTCAACACTTGTCATTTACAATTTGTTCTCTCATATTTTCATGCATTTCAAACTTTTTGTTTTGGACAGTATTATTTTTAGAGATGCTACATATGATGTTAATGACATGGATTTGACCAGTAACATTATGATGCTATGCTATACAGTAATGCCTTGTTACAGTGTTTTATCAAGTTGTCTATATTTTTTTGGTGTGGGTGTGTACTGGGGAAGCTCCAGCAATTAACAGCAAAAATATGTCTGACTACCCACACACTTCTGGCACTTTAGAATGACTGTAAATATGAATTTTGAATCTTTGTTGAACCTGTCATATCCAACTCCAAATCTTTGAGGTAGACTTTTGAGTCTGTTTTTTCATGACCAAAATGATCACCCACACAAAGGCCTCCAAGTTGAAGAAGCAAAATATGTTAAATGTTTGGATGTTGTATTTGCTTTTTTCTCCATATTTCCTTTTCATTGACTTGCCTTTATCTTGTATTGTAAATAATGTGATCATATACAGTGGCAGTTTGAAAGCCTATTTAAAATCCCATTAATCTAGGAATTGTCAACAGACAATTATACATGTCTGTCTTTTTTCTGCAATATGCTGGTCTGCTGTAGATTTGCAGCATGAAAGTCATCTCATCAATTAATTGGTTTTTACTGATGTTGACGAGACTGATGTGACCTTTCCTGACACTTTTTGATTTCTTGAATAGTTCAACTTAAAAGTCAGGTGTTTGGGATCTATTTAAAGAAAAAGAACAAGGTGTTACTAGAGCGAGTGCAACACATGCTGGTTTGCATTAAGGTTTCAGTCTCTTGTGTGTGTAAATTCAACATATCTGGGCCTAGACACTGTGAACTGACTTGCTGTTTTAAGCCCTGACTCGGGTGTGTGGTACACACGACTACTGTGACTTTATCATGGGGAACAATAAAACACTTGTATGATTGTGTGTTGAAAATCTCAAATCAATCAGGTTTTCAACATGCTCACAAATGTATCCTACATGTGCAATAGCACCACATTACTGTTATGATATAGTAAGACTATTACTAAAATAAAAGGTGTATGCATGCATTTAATTAGTATCCCGAGGGTACAGCAATTGGATTAAACCATGAGTGAATTAAATTATGTTGATTAGGACAGCACTGCTTCCCCCATGTAAGACTTTGAGATCCTTAGGAATTCATGTGTAAGTTTGTTAAAAAAAACATTTATTGATTTGTATCATACAGAAAACAACAATCTTATGGATTTAGAGTCACAGTCTTCATTGCACCAAACAGATTTTATCAGCTCAGAGTATCTACGCCCTAACAGATACAGTTTTAAAATATTTTAACATTACTTTACCGATAGCGTGTCAATATTTTACTAATAAATTCCACCCATAAAGTCTCACAAAAAGCATGCACGCTCACAAATACTTCAAAAGATACTATCTAAAGATGTTGACGTTAAATGTACTGTGAGATTGTTTTGTTCATTGTCTGCCTAAACGTTATTTGTATGCTACTGAAGCATTGGACATTTCACAGGACATTCTTAAGTATTTGTGCCTAAAACTATAGCCATGTTCCATCCAATGACAAGTATGAGAAGCTATGATGTGTATTGGCACATTTGCACACACACACATTCACACACGTTTGTGTTAGCATACTTGTGGGGACCAAAACATGTATTCCCATTCAAACAACCAGTTTTGATGACTCTAAACCTTAACATTATTTTTAACCTAACCCTAATATGCCCTTTTCTCTCATGGGGACTGGCAAAATGTCCCCACAATTGTTAAATGTCCTTGTTTAATAATCCCTACAGGGATTACTGGTATTCACAGTAATAAAACGTGTACACACCATATGTGTTCAATATTTTTTGAGATCATAAGAAATGAAGATGATGGAATTTGTTAACAATGTATACGTCTATAAATAATATTATATTCAAGCATTCTGAACATTATAGTAATGATTAGTACAGTAAAAGTGCAGTCCGTATTGACATGGGAAGGTAATAACATACCATATTGACAACATGTTGTGCAAATTTTATGCACCTTTTTAACTTTATTTTTAGCTAGCCACTAACAGATTGATATTAATTTGCATGCAATGAAACTGGACAAAGCAAAACATTTCAAAGTACTTTTTTGTTACGTTTTAAATTGCACTTTCTCATAAAAGCAAAAGCAGATGCTCTTCTGTGAGATTAAATGGAAAGAAGGTGTAAATGGAGATTGTCTATATTGGAACCCTGCCTATTCTGAGGTCCTAAACATGGTTCTTTTAGAACAAGGATGTTCTATTAGAATAGTCGATAAGTGCAGGTAGATCCTGCCATAGTGATTGTATAGGAACTAGTACACTGTACAGAAGGATTACAGCACTGTTAGTTTGTGTTGTTTTTGATACCTGCCTTTGGAGGGAAAGGGTTCCCCCTACAATTCTGACCACATTTATTTACATTATGGAATGGGCATTATGGTAAAGTAGTAAAACATGATGAGTGAAATGAGCTTACAGGTTGGTCAACTCTCAATAAAGCAGCACATCTTGTACATTTGTTATTAATAAAAAAGCTAAAATATCAAAGAACTGTGTCCTACAAAAGGAATCCAGGGTCTTTATTCACAAAACCTCAGAGTAAAAACTAATCTAGGATCAGTTCCACCATTTAGATTTTATTAAATGTAATTATACGAACACAGGGCGAAATTGATCCCGCTAGATCAGCAGTAATACTTTTAGATGCTTTGTTAATATGGGCCCATACCTTTTGATTTCAGACCGCTACAGTACATGTTTGATATGTTTACTGAAAATGTGTTGGAGAGGGGGGAGATTAAGGAGATAATGTGGTAATGAGCCACATTTGCGCTCCTCTTAAAACCGTGCTGACATGATCATTGTTGATCTCATTCATGTTAATTAACCAAGGCTTGATAAAAATGAACAATTAGTTGGTTACTTGACACAGATAAAGTAAAGGTATATGTTAAACTTTCTTACAACTATATGCAGACAAACGGTGTTTGTCAAAAAAATATTATTTTGATTTCTGTTTTATTTTTTGTTTGTAAATAATAAACCTTTAAAAATATAGAAAATAAAAGACATATTGTCATTTAGTCACTGAGTTTGTGTCATTCGTTTTCCATACAACAGACACAGCATTATGGACAAAGACAAACGTACAGGTAGATACACAGTTGTAGACAGACAAGCACACAACATGCAGACAACCAAGCAGACGGACAGACATAATACATGATCTCGCTGACGACAACTGTTCTTCTCACATTGGTCCCCACCATTTCTGACCTCGCTAATTTTTCTACTTTCATTTGTGATACAGCTAAAGATGGCGAGGAGGGTAAGGGAATGGAGATATGATAAGAGGGAAGAGGGCGGTGAATGGAACAGTGTTGTCGTCTAGAATAGAGCTTGTCAGCAGCCACTGGGTAGATAAGTAATGGTCACTGGC
The DNA here is from genome assembly GCA_016801145.1 of Umbra pygmaea. Classification (NCBI taxonomy): domain Eukaryota; kingdom Metazoa; phylum Chordata; class Actinopteri; order Esociformes; family Umbridae; genus Umbra; species Umbra pygmaea. The sequence continues at coordinate 7,845 of JACXGM010025735.1, read as the reverse complement.
GCTCTGGGGATTTCCATTAATTACCCAATAGATACCCATCCACCTGACAATGCACTGAGGATAGACCAGTGTATCACTAGAGTGGATTTGAGTCACATATTGAGCCAATTGATGAGCATTACCTTTGACCAGGACCCATAAAGCTCTACAGAATAGAATAGGGTGCCATTTGTGACTCAGGCTTAGAATAAACTGTGCCACTTTGCTAGAGAGTTTAAATACAAAATGTAGTCTTTCAACAATGACAGTTACAGTATACTTCTTTTTTGATTTTCCTTTTACAAATGCTGAGGTGAAGGCAACATTGACTGATTCTATTACTACATTAGTATTTTAAGATATTTTAAGATGTCTTTTTATGGTAATGCCATAGAAATAGAATGGATAGAAAGCCCATTGAACTGCTTGGCGTGGTCATTCAATTAGTACACAACAAAATGGCGATTGTTATTAGTTGTCACGGTGACAACACGCAAATCAGTTTAATGCGGAAGTAGGCCACTAGATCTTTGCAATGGAATGGTACACATAAAAATGGCTGACGCTCTGACAATTCTGCTACATTGATTTGAATTTAGATGGCCTTTCTATCTATTCTATTTCTATGGGTAATGCTTTGTCAATATTGTATGTTAATTTTTAACAATTTTTAATTTGTCATTACAAGTTGATAGGTTTTCATAGGTTGTTCTTGGGTCAAGTACAGGGCTTGAAGTGGACAGTACTCAATTGTATGAAGACTTACGTTATGGAGTAACGGGAGTTACTGTTGCATACCATCACTTCTCATAAGCTCCCGGTATTTTTCAATGGCTATCTCCAATTAGTCTAATAAAATTTAATAGATCAGTTCATTTCTCAATGCTAAGATTTCATATTAATAAATGGCCTATAGCCTTGCACGTCTTCTGGAATTCCATCATTTAGTGCACCCTGGGTAATGAAGTTTATCACTTGATATAAATGGAACAAACCAACTTTTGCCGGGACCCCCTAAACTCCATTACCCAGGCTGCATAGAGTAACATCTCCCCGCCCGCTTAGAAAATCATAAATAGTACCAAAGTAGTTCAGTGGAGCTATACGTTGTATCAATTAGATTACTACATTGCTAAACTATACTCTAGTTGGTGAAGAAAATCAAGAATACTCTCAATGGTGAAGAAAAAAACCCTGATTCAGGTGTAGATGTGTCAAAGTCTTTCATACGTAGAAGACCACACCAGCAGGACTACAGAGGGCACATTACAAGATGCATACCACTGATAAGCCTGAAGAACAGAAAGGCGAGGTAACAGTTTGGTAAAAAGCAACTAAAAGAGGCCCAACAAGTTCTAGAAAAAAGTATTGTGGACAGATGATGCAAAGATTAACATATTCCAGAGTGATGAAAAGAGGAAAGTGTGGAGAATAAAAAGAAATGTCCATGATCCAAAGCATACCAACTCATCTGTCAAACATGGTGGAGCGGGTGTTATAACTTGGGCCTATATGGCTGCCAATGGAAGATTTTCACATATTCTATCAATAATGTGACTGCAGACAGAAGTAGAACAATGGATTCTGAAGTCTACAGAAATACTTTATCCGCTCAGATAAAACCAAATTAATTGGAAGGCACTTCTTCATGCAACAAAACATTGACCCTAACCATACTGCTAGAGCAACAAAGGGATTTTTGAAGGCCAAAAAGTGGAAAATATTTGACTGGCTGAGTCAATCACCGGATCTGAATCCAACTGAACATACATTTTACATGTAGAATAGGGAAAGATGGCTACAGTACAGTTCAGTACAGAGAGAATCACCAGGGAAGACACCCAGCTTCTGGTGATGTTGATGCATCACAGACTTCCAGCAGCCATTGAATGCAAAGGATATTTGACCAAATATTGACAATTATTACCTTTTTCCAGGGCTGTAGTCAAGACCACCTTTGTTGAGTCCAAGACAAGTCCAAGACCAGCACTAGTCGAGACCAAGTCAAGACCGAGTCCAAAGAGGTTTGAGTCCAAGACAAAGACAGAGTCCAAGACAGAAAAACAGTCGTATGACAGTATCAATACAATCATTTTGGGTTATTATTTGTTGATCTTAAAGCAAAAACAGTGTATCAACACCCAGGATTTGTAAGTATAGCTATTTGCCCTTGATATCTTATAATCTAATCTAAAGAAAACAGAATGACATATAGTGATACCTCATAATAGCAGTGTTAGAACTGATACAACCACCAATGCACTACTATTACCACTGCTAGGTACTATTACTGAGTATTTGAGCAACTAAATGACAACCTTCACTCCAGATGTAGTGTAGAAAAGAAGTGACCAGTATTACAGTGTACCCCTATGGTTGGTTTATGCCTTCCCTGAAAAAAATATTGTATTATATTGTTATTTGGATGTGGGTTAATAGGAAAGACATAAACATAAAAATTGGTTAAACAACAATGAACAGAGTGTAATTTAACACATGTTCTTTTGAACAAAGTGCAGAATTTTAAAATAAATCCATCAGGAAATTGTTTAAGAAAGGAGCAGGTTGGGTCACACGCCCGCACACGCACACACACAGATTGCACTCAAGGAGCTGGAGCAAAATCTGTTTTTTACAGATCATGATTAGCTGAGAAATTCATAAGAACCATTTTTCACAGTATATGTGTCATGTATGGGTCCCTGCGTCTTGGAGTTAAATGTAATTTGGAATATGTTGTGTAATATTTGTATGTACCATGCAGGGGGTGCGGGAGCATAACACTTTTCGCTGGAACATTATGAACACTATAGGTGAGCGGAAAGGGATGGACTGATCGCTGGAATGTGATTGGCCAAAGGACTCTTTATAACGTAGGGAATCCACAGGAAAGAGGAACGCCCTGACAGTGGAAAAGTAGATTTTGTTCATTGCATATGTGGTTAACTGTACAGATCAGGTCAAATAAAAAACAGAGAAAATTTAAATAATTGTGAAAGGAGCAGAAAGGTTTTTGGGTATAACTGATATGTCGTGGGAAAGTGTGAAACAGAGACTGGAAGATGGTGGGAAGCAAGGGGGTGCAGGGGATACATCAACCTGAATATTGTGCCATGGAATGCTAGGAGTTTGTTAGCAAATGGTCAAGAGTTTAAGGGATTTATTAGAGGGCTCAGAAGGAACCCAGATATTTTATGTATTCAGGAAACTTGTCTTAAGCCGGAATTATAGTTTAGTATTGTAGGGTATGAAGGTATACGCATAGAGAGGAATATGGGGGGGTATGATATTAGTTAAAAGTGGTATACATTATAGGGTTCTTGGGAAAGGAATTAGAATTTATAGTAATAAAAGTGTTAAGATTATAAGATTTTATAATCCATGTAAAAGATTGTCGCTACAGTTAATGAAGAGGAAGAAGAAGAAGTTTAATTATATAGCGCCTTTCCATAGCTCAAGGTCACTTTACATCGTACAATTACAAAACATTTAGACACTCAGACATGTAGTCACATGTATCTATTAATGGACAATCTTGCTGTACATTTAGAAGGAAGAAAATGTATGGTGTGGGGATATTAATGTCCATAGCACGTTATGGGATACCTGCACCTATGGGAATGGGATAGTGATAGAAGAATTAATGGAGATTAAGGATCTAGTATGCTTAAATGATGGACGGGGTATGAAGATTAATTTTAGGACATGCACGGAATCGGCTATTGATCTTACGCTGGTGTCGAATTCCCTTGCGGGGGTATGTGTGTGGTAGGTAGTTAGAGAGACGACGATAGGAAGTAATCATTACCCTATAGAAGTTACGGTTAATTGCAGTATAGCAGACGGTAAGACAGGAGGCGTGGACAGGTGGTTGTTTGAACATGCTGATTGGGAGGCGTATGAGTATTTAAGTGAGTTGGAAATGGGAAAAATTGATATTACATGTAAATAGTGTTAATAACTGTATTTGTGATGCCATTTTGTTAGCAGCGAGTCAGACTATTCTGAAGAAGGGAGGTAGGAAGAAAAAGAAGATTGTACCATGGTGGACAAAAGGATTGTGATGAAGCGATTAAATCCTGACGAAAAGCTTTTAGAAAGTTTAAAAATAATCTTAGTTTTCAGAATTTTATTGACTATAAAAGGAGCCAAGCAAATGTAAGAAGAGTCATTTTTGGAGAAAATTTTGTTGCACAGTGGGAAGGGAGACAGACATTGGCAGAGTGTGGGGAATGATAAAAAGAATAAATGGAATAAAAAGAGAATATGGGTATCCAATACTGAGGGATTGGAAGGAGGCGGTGGTAGTCCGATACGTAAACCAGAGAAAGATTACACAAATCTAGGTAGTTACAGACCAATTGCTTTGATTTCTAACATCTGTAAGGTAATGGAAAAAATGAATGCCAGGTTAATGTATTATGTTGAATTTAATAAATATTTTTCCAGTTGTCAAGAGTGGTTTTAGGAGAGGGAGGAACAACATGGACTCTGCTGTGTGTCGGGAACACGATATTAGAAAGGCACAAATAAATAAAGAGAGTGTTGTGGCTGTTTTCTTTGATAGCATACAACATGATGTGGAAAGAAGGCCTGTTCATCAAATTAGGAAAATTGGGTATTGCAGGTCGAATTTAAGGGTGGATTAAGGATTTTTTAATGGGGAGAGTAATAAAAGTGAGGATAGGGACCAGTTATTCTGGTGAGTTTCTGATGGACAACGGGACGCCACATTGGAGTATAATGAGTCCTGTATTATTTTCTGTAAGAATAAATGACGTGTTTGAGGAATTGGAGGCTGGGCTGGGGGTTTCCCTGTTTGCTACATGGGGCAATCTGGAAAAGGGGAAGAAACGTTGGTTTTATTGTTAAAAAGTTACAGGAGGCGATTACAAAAGTTGAAGATTGGTCATGGAGATGGGGTTTTAAATTCTCAGTTGAAAAAAATTGGAGGTGAGGGAAAACTAAGATTATATAATCAAGACCTGGAAAGAGTGAAGCATTTTAGGTTTTTAGGGATGTGGTTTGACGGAAGACTTACATGGGCGGTACATATTCAAAAAATTGTGGACAAGTGTAAGAAAATGTTATACGATGCACTGTTTAGTGGGGAGTGAATGGGGGGCGGATAGGGTGGCGTTACAGGCAATATATAGTGGGTTGATTACATCTGTATTAGACTATGGCTGTGTGGTGTATGGGTCAGCAGCAGGAACGGCTCTAAAAAGTTAGATAGGATATAGTATCAGGTATTGAGACCAGGTACAGGGGCTATGAAAACTACACCGATTGTAGCGCTACAGGTGGAAATGCGGAAAATGCCATTAGAACTGAGAAGGATACATATGTCACTCAGTTATTGGGCTAATTTACAAGGCCATGGTCAAGAGCATCCAGCGAAAGACACTCTACAGCAGTGTTGGGAAAAGGAGAGGGGGACAACGAAAAGCTTTGGGTGGACAGTGATACAGAAAGCAACAGAGCTTCAAGTTAATAAGATAATGGTTAGCCCAACTATTCCATTGCCAGTAATTAAACCCTGGATGCTTTTTTAGATGTTAAAGTAGATTTTACTGTGTTGGAGGGGGAAAAACAAGGATGGGGCATGTACTTCATGGAAAGTGGAGAAATATATTAAGGGGTACCATAGATATGTTCAGATATACACAGATGCATCAAAGAGTAGAGACAACAAGTTGGGAGTTTCATTTATTGTTCCTGAGTTTCAGTTAATAGTGCAGAAAAGGATCAATGATCAGTTATCTTGTTATTTGATTGTGATATGGATCCCCCTGTGTCTGAAATAAAGAATATTATATTATCTGTGTATACGGGGGAAATGATTGCACTATTATTGGCGACACAATGGACAGAGGATGTGAGGCCTTTGAAAGCAGTTATTTGTTCAGACTCAAGTTCGGCATTGGCTAGTTTGCAAACTGGGCATTCTGAAAGTAGACATTTTATTGGAAATTCAGCAGACAATGTACAGAATACAGATGATGGGACATACAGTGATATTTTTATGGGTGCCTACACATATTGGTGTGTGAGGGAATGAGCTGGCAGATAAGGCGGCAAAAGAGGCCATACAGACAAGTGATGTTGACCTGAGTGTTGGAATGAGTAAGAATGAAATCAAGAGTGTGGTTAAGGACAAGCTAAAGGGGAGGTGGCAAAAACTGTGGGATATGGAGAAGAAAGGGCGTTGGTATTACAGGATTTAAAGGAAAGTGGGAGAGAGGAGCCCTGCAGGGAGAAACCGGAAAGAGGATGTACTATTATCAAGGTTGAGGTTTAAACAGTACACTCTATCTATTGGGTAAACATGGTACGGGAAAGTGTGACTTTTGTGGGCAAGATAAAACTGTGGAACATGTTATATTGTACTGTCTGAAATATGAGCATGAAAGGAGGAGTCTGAGGAGGAATCTAGGGAAAATCAAAATGCAATATATATTAACTGATGTTTTACGAACTTGAGTAGGGAATGGAGGGAATAGATTTTTGTTTCAGTATATCAGGGCGACTAAGTTGTGGGGGAGGCTATAGACACAGCTCATTTTGATTCACTCCATACCAGTCGGTGGCGGTAATGCAACGTTTGTTGTTTGTCGACATTTCCCAAAACGACCACGACTGGCAGGACGGGCGAGAGATGGAGAGACTGGAGACCAGGAAGTGCCTGAGACACTACGGGCATGTTTACATGCCCTGTAAAGGGAAGTGACTTCTAAATCTGGGTGAATGTGAGGTGTGCAAATCTAGAAATTTGTTTGAGTGGATGTCTCTTGGTCCCGCAGATTAGACCAGAGTTGGAAGGATCACACGCCATAGAATGCAGTAGCCGGCTCCAGGCAACAGTGATTACATTTCGCACGACAAACTGGAACAAGAGGATACTACAGCTGCAACTGCCAACTCGATCCCCAAGTAGTCCTGGCCAGACTACCGGGGAGATGGTGTGTGAAGGGAAGGCAAGGAATCCTTAATCTTTATAGCTTTTTCGGTCTGGCAAGTAGGCGCCGACCGATTGATTTATGTTTAGTTTACTGGGTAGAGCTTGAGATTTCTGCCCGAACCCGACGGGACCGACCCTAACCCGTTCGGGTTTGTTCTGTCTGAAATTTCTCACATATTTCACCAGGCACTTTGGGTTAGGGCCGGGGTTGGTCTGTAAATGTATTACGGTAATAAAAAATATATAAAAACATACTTATATTGCAACCTTTTTAGTAGCTAACTTGGTTAATTTAAAGGGGTACTTTACCGATTAGCATTAAGATTTGTATCAGTACAAACCCAGTAGTATTACTAAACTAATTCTAACCGTCCCTAATGTCCCCATGAGACAGGAAACCTCTCAATTTTGTGCCTGGAAAAAAAATCTTCCGATGACGCAAAATGACGATTTTTGCATCATTTTGCGTCATCAGAAGATTTTTTGCCCAGTGCCTGTAAACTACAACCAGTAGTCCGCGCTACTTCCGTATATTTTCGACCCGCCCATAGGGGGTGGGACCTACCTCACCGAATTTCCAAATAGTGTCAGCCATCTTGAAGCTCAGTGAATTGGCTATTGCTCTCCGGAGCAAAGTGAGTAAAACTTTAGTAGGCTAAACACGATGGCGGAGGGTAGTTTCGAATACGATATAATACGAGGGTAGTTTTGAAGATCTGGTGCGCGAATCCGATGCTCGTGGCTACCTTTATGAGCCGCAATACAGCGAGGAACAGTTGCGAATGATGGAGGAAAAAGAGGCGCCCGTAGCATGTGCAGCAGAGGAGCACGACCTGGCTGACGCTGAGGAGGAAGACCCCGGGCAGTCTAGAGCTGGGGCGGACTGGTGGTGTCAGTGCTCTCGC
>JACXGM010025734.1:0-15225 GCA_016801145.1 Umbra pygmaea | reverse complement strand
AATTCAAGTATCTTAAATCTCCATAATATGGTTTCTTATTATATTTAATGTTGTAAGATGTTTCGTTTCATTATTGAAGAAGCACTTGCAACTTTGATGGGTGATTATTGGGGGTCAGATGGCTCAGTGGTTAGGGAGTCGGACTAGTAGTCAGAAGGTTGCTGGTTAGATTCCCTGCTGTGCCAAATGTTGTTGTCTTGGGCAAGGCACTTCACCCTAAATTGCTCCAGGAAGAATGCCCCTGTGCTTAATGTACTGTGAATCACTCTGGATGAAACTGCGTGCTAAATGACTAAAATGTAAATCATTTAACCAATTACTTCAATATTTTTTTTAGTAATCCCAGATGTTTTCCAAACAGATTATAGAGCTTGGCAACCGACGTCACTGCGCAGTGCATTCTGGGACGTAAACAAGAGGCCGCCGCCATTTTGTGAGGCCACAATAATATTGTCGAAAACAATGTTGAAAAATCAATTAAAAGAACAAAATGTAAACTACAGAGACAAACTTCTACCAGACGCAAGGAAACGGTATCTGGAAAAGATTGCATTGATCGGAAATCTGGATCCGTATGAGTTGCCTGCAAGAGAATGTTCTCGAGACCCCGACGATTTACCTCCTCTGACTTTTCCAGATATTTTTGCATATTTAGTCTGTGGTGTGAGTGCTTATACCGAGGCTCAGTTTCGTAATTTTAAATCTATGGAAGCCCACGTTCAGTTTACAAATGGCTGGGTCCATGATTTAGAAGCCTACAAATCGCCGAGTTGTGAAAACAGTGTTGTTCGTACAAAGGTGTGTATCATCTCGATTTCCTAACTAACCTGCTATTACTGAAACACATCTTTACACAATATTTAATCAGAATATATAAAATACTTGTGCCCACTGCTCTTTTTATCTACTGTTGTTCTGTATGTACACAGGTTATGCACTCACAGAAGTTGAATGAGCCTCCTCTGAAGCCCTGGGTCATTGTGAGCAGCACTGGGAAGGTGGAGTGTGCCCATTGTACCTGCATGGCAGGGATAGCTGAGACCTGTACTCATGTAGGTGCTCTCTTGTTTAAGATGGAGGCAACAGTTCGAATTCGTGGCACAAAGACAGTCACTGATGTGCCAGCATACTGGGTTTTGCCCAGTAACTTGAACAAGATTCACCCAGAAGTGGGATATAGGATCAACTACACCTCCTCCGTTGCACAAAGGAAGACATTAGAACAGCGGATAAATACTAAGTCCACAGCACCAGCCATAAGGAGTCGGGCACAGAAACTGAAAACTCCTCCAGGTAATCTTGAAGATTTATCACCGCTACTTGATACGTTACTGCACCATAGCAAGGCTGTTGGTCTGTCAGGGATGGAGAAGTACTATGCACAATACGCACAACACACAGCTTCTGCACCATCCTCTGCTTTACCTCCATGCCTGGCAAAATCCCTGTATGATGAAAGCATAGATGCCAGTGACCTGTCTGCGGTCCTGCTAGCCTGTGAGAAGCACATGAATGCTGTAAGTGTGACTGATGAGCAGGCAGCAGCTGTAGAAGAGTACACCAGGCAACAACATCTGTCATCTGCATGGTATGATCACAGAAGCGGAAGAATTACAGCATCAAAAATGCATGCTGTATATGCCACCTCTCTGGATAGGCCATCCCACACAGTTTTGAAGCAGCACACGGTATCAACTGTCCAAACCAGATGGGTTATCAGTCATGAGGGGGATGCTAGAAAGGCCTACGCTGAATCCAGAGCTGCATTTCACACAAACTGCAAAACCGAACCGTGTGGCTTCATAATTAATAGCAGCTTCCCTGAAATCGGAGCATCACCGGATGGCCTGACTATGTGTGAATGCTGTGGGAAGGGCTGCCTTGAGGTGAAATGTCCTTTCAAGTATCGATCCTGCAGCATCCAGCAGGCATTGGACATGAAGGACAAAGACTTTGGTCTCCAGTTGTCCTCAGACAACCTTCATTTGAAAAGAAACCACCAGTTCTACACACAGATTCAGACACAGATTTTTGTCACCCAATCAAATCACTGTGATCTTGTTGTTTGGACTGAAAACAATTTCACTGTGGTGCGTGTCTTTCCAGACCAGGATTTCTGGAAACCTCGTCTACAGAAAGCACAAGAATTCTTCAAAAAAGTGTGCCTCCCGGAACTTGTGGCAAAATATTACTCAAAGAACATGCAGCCTCATGTTCACAGTGAAAAACAACATTAGTAAAGAAGTGGCTGTTGTTTATAAATTAATAGCACTTCGGGCTACTCAGTTGAGAGCTTTTTTTTAAAGTGTTTACTTGATTCAAAGAGTATTAATCTGATACTTGAAATCTGTTACTTGAAATTCATTGTTTCAAAGCAGTTTAACACAAGAAGCACAAGACACTAAACATTGCACTTGGCATGAATAATTTTTATTAAAAAACAATTTTTAATTATTCAATTGTCATCCATTTTCATCTGAAGTATTTAATGTACAAATAGCATACCATGGCACACACACGATCAATCTCAGGAGAGTACCACACACACCAAATAGAAACCTAAAATTTCTCTTGGGGGTCTTTCTACCCTTCAACATGCACACTTTTCGGTTTCATCTGGCCTTACAACAACACTTGGACACATGTTAACTAGAATACAGCAAACATTGACTATCTTATCAAGAAGGGTAACATCTTCATCCTTACAGGGAAGCAACAAACTAATTGGTATTGTGTTATGTAATAATGTGTACTTATTGCGCAAGCTACCTATTACCCTTTCTACATGTATCCTAAGGTGTGCTATAGCACGTGTGCCTTCCACATCCTTTGCATCAAGTTGACATCTGCTTTTAGTAAATGCGGGAATTTTAACTTCCGCGCACATCATTCCTACACTGTCTTGAATGTTAAAGCCTCGGTCCGCTAACACTAAATCACCAGGTAACAGTTTGTTAAGAAGGCCACAATTCTCAGTTATGTGCTTGTCAGAGGCTCGTCCCCCCCATCCCTTTGAAATAAATGAAATCTGACCTTGGGGAGTAATTCCTATCAAGTATTTCATTGTGTGTGTAACTTTGTAGTGGGAAAAGGATTGTGCGCGTGCCATTAAATTTGACGGCCTCTCTGTACGTATTTCAAAACAGTCAACAATTATCGCAACACGCTTTCCAAAAGCTTCCAAAAATTGATGTGGCATTGTGGCTTGTAAACAGTGTCTCTCAGGCCAGTACAACGAGGGAGTAAGGCGTGCATACAGCACATCTATGGTGTCGGCAAAGGTAGCAGAGAGAGTTCTACGTGACACATTAAAAATGTGTGAAAGATGCTGGTTTGGAAGATCAAGCCTTAGACGAATGAGTGTCAGTAAAACCATTTGAAATTGTGACAGCTTCTTTGCCACAGGCAGGAAGGGCTTCACAGTAGTAAACATTGACAACAAAATTGCAAAACATGGAAGTCCTGTATAATATCGTACCTTCTCTGTATTGTCTTTGAAAAACTCTTCATCCATCTTGAACTTGTTTAACTCCGACTTAAGCTCCCTATTTTCTTGCAAAAGACGGGTTAGTTCTGCACTGCTTTGCTCACAAAACTGGCATTCTGCTCTTAGTTTCTTAGCAGCTGGTTTGTCTGTTTCTGTCTGTTCTCCACATTCCTCCTCTTCCACAGCTCTTGCCTCCGCTTGCTCCTCATGGTCATTTTCTTCTGCAGCCCCTGCCTCTGCTTGATCCCCATATCCCTCTTCTTCTGCATCTTCTTGTACTCCATCTCTCTCATCTTCATTCATGTTTTGTTCATTTTGGCCTCCTCCCTCAGATTCTTTCAAATGATGTCTGTGTTGTCTGCGGCCATGACGATCTGATACTGTGCCTGTGACTTCAGAGTGACCCAGGTGCAGGGTTGGAGCCCAGTCTGGATGAGACTCGTCCATCTCATATGCTGGTTTACCTTTGGGGAGACAAAAGTATACATATTGAAACAAATTATTGCAATCAACAGTGGGTGCTGGCTTTAAATCATTTCAATAATCTTTGTTAATTCATTATAAAGCTAGTGAATTGTAACCACATGCAATTGTAGTGTGTAAAGAAACAAGAGTATGTGATAGCAAAAAAAACCATTTTAACATGTTTTTAAAAACTTTTTATTAAAAACAGTAACAAATAAGTATATCGATGTAATGAATTGACAATGATTAATGTAATGCATTACCAGCGCTATATATTGTTGCCAGGCGAACGGTTCTTGCCTAGGGCCAGCTTTGATACTACATACTAGATACTTCAGGTCCAAGTGAACTCAACTGGCAAACATACTTACAAGTGTTGTAAAGATAATTTCTCGTGCTTCAGTCACAGTGATCAAAATAACTGAGTGCTTTGTTTGGATCACATTCAGTCGGTGCACTTTATTTGAACTAGCCTCACTTAGCTTGCTCACTTTGATGCAGTCAATATAATAGTGCTAATTTCCAAAATGCAGAGGAACCTATGACTACACAATAATTTGCTAAATGAAGTTTATACACTTACCTGAATGAAAATGCCTGGAACACACTTTCAATGATCTTGGGATGTCTGCGAAGAGTATGTCCGTGCGTCTTATGGCGGATATCCAGGCCATCCGTCTTCTCTTGGATACATCGGACACTTTACTCCCTTCATTCTTTTTCCAGGCGGGAAAACAATAAAAAGAAAGTCCGTTTTCTATTCTTTTGCCCCGTCGATCATGGGAACGGACATTACACCCCAAAACAAAACATGTTCTTCCCATGACTAAACAACTAAACTTCCTTCTTCTGTAAACGACTAAACTTCCTCGGTGTGTTACAACCATTTACTGTATACAAAACAAGTGGCCTCACAAAATGGCGATTCACTACATGAATTAAAAGTAGCAGACTAAAATATGGTAGTAGGACATACAATTAGCAAACCAATTAGCACAATTTGTTAATCATCTAAAAATTATTAATCTCAGACTTGTCTTCACTAAATGTCCCTTTAGTAATTGACCTATATTAATAACACATGTATTCATTGTGAATTTAATGTGTTGTAGCAATATAGAATATGCTAGTGTGTTTTCTTTGATGTATTTGAATTTGGGAAAAAGTGGCTGGTAAAAAATCAAAGTGGCTGGTAAAATTTTGGCATCCACCAGCCACAGTGGCTGGTAGACAAAAAAGTTAATTTCCCACCCTGTAATGTCTACCCTTGTGGGGTCCAAATATCAATATGGCTGATAAAAGGCTTCTAGAATTCTATACTCCTATTCATTTTGTCATTGTATATTAGGGCTGCACGATATTGGAAATAAATTACATTGCGATATTTTGTTTCCCAACGATATATATTGCGATATTGCAGCCATCAATTTAGGCTACAGTCAATAATTACCATTCCATGATATTTATAATTTCATTAATAAACAAGCTTCATTCTCTGTAAACAGTAAAGCAGTACACATTTTTTTATAAAACAGCAGCTTTACATCAACCCCCGAATGGTTTATAAAAATATAACTGAAAAAATATATTTTTTATAATAGAACTTATAAGCATTTTTTCACAATCTTTTGTTTTTAGGTCAACTTTTTTTAGCCAACGTGCCATAGTAAAACAGTGTTGGTCATCATCATAGTCATGGCTAAGCAAATGCGACGGCGTGTAATTGCAACATATCTTTACGATATGAAACGTTATTGCGTTTGTTATTTCTTTCTGTCGTTGACAGCCTGTCTGGTAAGGCGTCACACTAGCAAAGGCATCGCAAATAGTGTTTTGTTTTGATTGACATCCGAGATTAGATTTTGTACTCGTCGTAAAGAGCTTTGTGGGGCCATTTTAAGCGATCAGACAAATGGGTGGTTTTCCCTTGTTTTGTTGCCACAACTTTATAACACTCCTGACAAAGTACCTGTTTTTGGTCATCCTATTTTTTGTAGCCGAAATAGTCCCAAAGATTTTTACCTTATTTTTGGTACGAAACCATCCTGCGTAATGCGTATCCTCTTCGTCGCTCATCTTTCGCTAGTACAGGTCTGCCAGTGACAGAGAATGTTGGGTGTGAGCAGCGGCACAACACCCAATCACAGCGAACCAATCACTGTGCAGGCATGCAGAGCGTGCATGTCACCCCAGCAACAAACCATACAACAAACTTGTGTAAACTGTGGTGCTACCTATACTGTCATTGGGTGCTACCCGTCTTCACATCGCATGTTCGGGCGACTTGACTATCGCACATGCGCACATCGCGATGTCGATGCTAAAACACAACATCGTTCAGCCCTATTGTATATATTGAAATATATTCTACTAACAAAATATATTATTTGCAGTACCATAGCACTAACTATTTCCTAAAGGTTTTTTCCTGACACTTCTTTGTCATTCTTTGATGAGTAACTCTTGTAATTATACTTTTATAGGCATAAGTGAGGTCTTACAGTGATCTTTCACCACTATTCGTTCATCCTCTATTAAATCTATAAAATATATTAACTACTAGTTTTTTTATCTACACTGTTAGTTATATACTTTAGCTACACTTTGCCAGTTATACTTTTGCAGTACAGTAAGTAACCAGAGCTCTTGCATTGATTGATCTATGCTGGCTAACTAGCTACTGACTGACTGTAGAGCTCTATAGACACCAGACTGATTATTATTTACCGTTTTGACCAAAAGTCTGTTTTGGGTGAGTTTTCTTCTAGAACAGACACAGAAGTTAGCTAATAGTGGGTTGATAAAAACCTTCTACATTGCTGAATTTCTTCGATTCCAAATCAACAATGCAAAGAATTACTATGTCATTGGAATGAATGACAAAACTCCTATTTTGCATATAAATTATTGTTTTCTGGTGGTCCACGTGGCATAGTGGGCTAAGTCACTGCATTGCTGGACAGTCTACATCATGATATTCAGTTGTTCGAGCCTGACTGTGGCTTTACCGTCTTTGCCCGAACTACCAGCCCGAGGCAGCACAAATTGGCGTAGCGCTGCCCGGGATTTAGGGTGGATATGTCAGATTATATACCTTGTCACATCGCTCTCCAACGACTCCTTTTGTGCAGATCTGGCACCTTTAATTTCAATTGTGGATGTACGGTTGGTGAGTGTAATTATCTCGTACATGATCTGACTGAAAGCTTTTGTGTTTTATGAGCAGTGAGAATTAGGGATGGGCCGATACCACTTTTTATGGGACGAGTACAAGTACAGAGTATTTCATTTTGATACGAGTACCCATACAAGTACTTTTAAGAACTATGCCAAATGTCACATTTATCAAGCTAAAATCTGCTATTATTTAGATGTTAATCAGCCAATTCAAATATAAAAAAGTAAATATTCCTACATTTCCAGAAGAACATAATTTACATTGCAGGTCAAGAATGTGTAATATTTATTACAGATGTCAATGGTTTACATCTCCTTCCCTAATTAGCTAAAGTGAGAGAAAAAAAAAAAAAGTAAACGCGAACGCTATAGCCAATTGTGTTCGAATTTCCCTTAAGCATTTGTAATCAGATATGGGATGCCCTGTCCGCTACCACTCCTCTTAGGGCACAAAGAAACACACAGACCAGAACTCAAGGCGTTATAGCTCCTTCACTTTACTGGAGTGTATTCGTTTTCACAACAGGGCTTTGTAAAAAGGTAACATAAACTAAAGACCGTGTCTCTATTAACACATGTACATAAACTGAATTCTTGGCCCTGGTATCGCCAGTGCTGGGGGCCTTCGTCACCGATCCAAAGTTACCACTCTGGTGTTCTCCTATGGCTTCTCACACCGGCATCCCCCTCCTTCACTCCACCGCTTCTCCTATATGGGAAAATATACTTACTTCTAATGGTCCCCTGCACTCCTGTTTTCTCGCCACTGGAGGTCGCTCTCTTCTCGTCTTCCTGATCTCTCACACATTGCAGATGTTTTGTGTAAGATGAGAATGTCTGTTTGAAGTGACTTTTTCCAAAACAGGGATAATGACCTAAACATATATTATTCTGGTATTTGATTGTTTCATTATAAATCAGTACGCAATTATAGATGTACTATCACTGTAATCTATTGAACAAAATATAAATAGGCTACTTCGTATTTCCTTTAAGTTCAGAGGATAGGTCCGGGGCGTTCCTCATGCCGTTTTCTACAGTTACAGTATGCACCAAATAGCCTAATAACTTGCATCCTTCGTTCGCTCCTGTACTTAAATGTACATTTTCTTGAGGAGTCTAATATTTTTACCTATAATTTTACAAATATTAGGCTACATGAAAATAGCAATGAGAAAAACAATTTTGTATTTCGCCATTTGAACTCTACTGGAAAACTGCTGAGGAAAATAGTTTTTTTAACAGCTAACACGTGGCTCCGTCTTTGGAATGATTATGCATTTTAGGCAGTGATTTTGTGTGCAACCTTATATTGCAGGGAAGCATTATCACATTTAAATAGCTTTTCTTTCTTTTTTAAATAGCAATAAATACAGTTGTGCAACTTTATAAGCATGGTCTCTGAATGCGGAAGTAGACTGTCGTTATCATCAATATGAAATATATGCATAGGGCTGGAATAGCTCTACATTTTCATTGAAACATTTACGTGAATCAGATTTACAACTATGGCCATCTATGGCTAGTCTGTAAAGAGTTGCGCAGCATAACGCTCTTAAATGTGGAGGAAGTATCGGCTTGGAGTATCGGGCCTTTTTTACAAGTACGAGTACTTATGACCAGTATCGGGCCCGATACCAAGTACTGGTATTGGTATCGGCCCATCCCTAGTGAGAATAAAACTCAGCCGGTTCAGAGACATGTTGTTGGATGAACCATGTAAGCGCCCTTCATCATCCCACATCGTGTCTTACGGATGGGATGTTAAAAGGGTGTCCTGACACTAAGTGGTCATTAAAAATCCCATAGGATTTATCGTAAGAGAAGGGGTGTTAACCCTGGTGTCATCCCAAATTCCCAACCAGGCCTCACTTCAATCATGGCCACCTAATAATCCCCCTCCTTCCGAATTGGCATATATAACTACTCACCTCTCCACCTAATAGCTGATGTGTAGTGAGCGTTCTGGCGCAAAACTGCTGCCGTGCATCACCCAAGTGGTTCTATACATTGTTGGTGGAAGAGGTTGGGCATTCCCTCTCAATGAGTTTGAGTTTCTTGGAAGAAAAGTGCTATATAAATTGAATTAATTGTTATTATTATTATCTGTCCAAAGATTTGCGGAGCTACTGACGTAGCAATAATAGTGGGATTTGGTGACCAATTGAGAGTGGAGCAAAATCACAAATAAATAAATTGGTTGTTTTTTGATGAATAAAAACTTGTAATTTTGCATAAAATCTTAACATCCCATTTTGCAAGATTAAACAGTGTTTTGTGCTTTTGACCAACTATTAGAAGATAATGCCTCAATGTTTTTCAATTTGTTGAATATTATTTCTGCCTTGCAGTGAATTTGAGTTGCTATGACCAAACTTCAAATCCCATTATTGTCATTGCTGGTTGTTACTGACAGCATAGGGGTTTTTCTATTAGGACAGTCATGGTGATTATATTATTTTTGTAATGATTTCATCTATAATTGTCAGTTTTTCAATCCTTATCACATCTTTATTTTTGAGCATTAAAATAATCAATCTATAGAATTCTAACAGTTTTAGAAGTTCTCTTTTTCTTAAAAACATTTGTTAATGCAATTCTATATTCATACAGGTTACAAAGAAACCAATGAATTCCTTAGTTGAGTACACAGACTCTGGAGAAGTCAGCTCTGGACCAGATTTTTCTTCTCCACAACCTGATACTGTTCGGGATTTACCATCTAGCTGCATACAGGTGTGTTCGTTCTGATTTACATTAACTATTTCATTTATCTAATGTTTTCATTTCAAAACTGCACTTACAGTAGATCTCATCCTGTTTATAAATTGTTTGTTCTTTGTAGCATCTCAGTAGTAAAAGTATTGTTGAACGAGAAGATGTACCACAGCTTAGAAGGACTAAAAGCATTCTGGTAAGGCAAGCAGCATTTTTTACAAATAGTTGTTCTATAGGCACCTATTGCATATTTGGTCCCTTTTTAGAGTTCTTCTACGTTAGTCAAGTCCAATGTTTTTATGTGGTGTAATTGTGTGAACATGCCATTTACAAAACACTTGTTTTTTGACAACTTTGCTCTGTCATTTTATGTATTTACATGCTCTAGCTCTATACAAGAAAGCACATTTTTATTTTTTAATTACTAATGATTTCACCAAACTGTCAGTTTTATTTATCAGCCACTGATACGTTGTAGTATTTTATAAGAAAATAGCACAATTATTCTTCAGAATCTGTGAAATTTTAACATTTCATTAATTGTTTTTAAGATGGAGGAGACTCTTAATTGGTCTGAAGAGCTTTTTGACAGTCCAGATGAAGAAAGTATTCAAACGATTGTGCCACAATTTAAGCGGATGGGAAATAACTTTGACTCAAGTACAGATCAGGAGGGAGATAACGTTGTACACAAAATTGTGCGAAGACTTAGGAAGTCAAGAAGCATTTTGGTAAGCACCCATAGTGCAAGGCATGATGTGTAAGAATGTATGACATTTGCTAGGTAGTGTTGTTTTAGAAAAGCCACACTGTTACTAAGAAAATGTTTTATAATATGCGTTCAGATGATCAGTGCAACATGATCAGTGCAACAAAATGCATTAATGAGTAGGTTAGATAATTTTGCCATTGTCCTTAAATGACAAGTAAACAAACCCTTTTATTCAGCCAATACTCGGGGCTTGAAAAACGGTCTGTCAAAACAAAGAAGCCATTGAGAAGCTTAACTTTGCCAGTTACTATGAGCACAATTGTAATACATTCTTATTCTTATTCTTATTATCATTGTAGCAATCTGTGTCGCTATAATTAACCTACTGCTGTTGTATTGGAAAAACCTAGTTTTGTTTTGTATCTTATTTGTTATTATGTTTTTTTAGGTTAATCAGAAGATTTCTGTTGGATCTGACAAAATAAGTGAATCAATCCAGGACAGTGGAGAAGAATATGTTCCATCCACAAGTGGGGATAGTACAGATAGTAACATGAGCCAAGTACTACCATTAAAAAGTAGAGCTGATGCAACAGTAGGTTGTTCACTTCCATTAATGTGCAAATGCAAGACGCCTCTTGCTAAATGCCAGGACAATGACAGAATTGCACAAAGCCAAGCTAATGCTCCTGACAGCAACACACCAGTTAAAACAAAAGATGGAGATGATTCAGTACTTGTTCCTGCTGTCATCAGAAAGAGTAATGGATCTCGAATGTACAACAAGCGACAGTACTGCCTCTATTGTAGATCAGCGGTCCAAAAAATATCTAGACACTTGGAGCGGGCTCACTTAAATGAGATTGAGGTTTCAAGAGCATTGAGTTTTCCAAAGGGATCCCATCAAAGGAAATTGCAGCTTGAATTTCTGAGAAACAAAGGAAACTTTGCACATAATGCTGAAGTTATAAAAACAGGTTCTGGAACTCTTGTCCCCTTCAGACAACCAAACGATAAGTGTGAGAGTGAAGTCTTCCTTCACTGTGTGTACTGTCAAGGGTTGTTTATGAAAAGAGTGCTTTGGAGACATATGCAGAACTGTAAATTCCAACCTAACAGTGTTAAATCTAAACCTGGAAAAACTAGAGTCCAATCCCTCTGTGCGTTTGCTTAACCGGCACCCTCTGCAGTTAGTGAAAGTGTTTGGAAGCTGGTGAGCAACATGACACAGATGATATCTCTCTTGAAGTAAAAAATGATCACTGCATCATGGAGTTTGGAAAACATCTATATAACAGGCTTGGAGCCGATGTCAGCAAGCATGAATACATTCGTCAAAAGTTGAGGGAGCTTGGTCGGCTACGTTTACATGGTAAAAAGAGGTCACACCACTGCAAACTATCAAAGACTATGTCACACCAGAAAACTTCATGCTTGCAGTTACTGCAGTAAGACATACAGCGGGATTCAACAAGGAAACCAGCAAATACAAAACTGCAACACTTGCTCTAAAGCTTGGACATGGACTGAAAAATGTGTCCATGCTCCTTGAAACTGATGCAATGATGAAAGGTGATAATGATGGTGCAACAGCCGCTCGCTGTTTTCGTCAAGTGTATGATGCCAGGTGGAATGAGCTTATATCAGCTAAAGCCTTACAGGGCCTCACAGAGTCCAAGTGGAATTCCCCACAGCTGTTACCTTTTACGGAAGATGTAAAAACTCTGCATTGCTACCTGGATGACAAGCAGCACCAGTTCTAGAGTGACTTGACATCAGAGTGCTCATCTTGCAACTGGGCTAACTTAACAAAAGTGACTCTGGCACAAGTTATTTTATTCAACAGGCGTAGAGAAGGGGAAGTCTCCAAAATGCTTCTTTCAACATTCATCCTAAGATACAAATCAGATCCTCATGAAGATGTAGCTCTCAATGTAGCTCTCTCTGAGCTAGAGAAAAGCCTCTGCAAGCACTTTGTGAGACTTAAAATAAGAGGTAAGAGAGGGCGGAAGGTGCCTGTCCTCTTAACCCCTGCAATGGTGGATTCCCTTAATTTGCTTGTGGAGAAGAGAAAAGAATGTGCAGTGGCTGATAACAACTCGTACATGTTTGCACTGCCATATGCACTGTCCCACTACAGAGGGTCAGATTGCATTCGTTCCTTTGTGAAAGCTTGTGGAGCCAAGAACCCTCTCTCACTCACCTCTACCAAGCTCAGGAAGCATGTTGCTACACTCTCAAAAGTACTGAATCTCAATGACACAGAGCTTGACCAACTTGCAGATTTCCTTGGCCATGACATCAGAGTCCATCGCCAGTTCTATCGCTTACCTGAGGGCACACTCCAGCTTGCCAAGATCAGCAAAATTCTCATGGCCCTTGAGCAGGGGCGTTTATCAGAGTTTAAAGGAAAGACCCTAGATGATGTCAACATCGCCCCCAAATGGTACCAATGCATTTTTATTAGACAAATATAAGAAGATGCAGATATTTTGTTTTCCTGTACACTCCGAATAGTGCTGTGATGGTTTTGTTACCTGTCTTTTATTTTAGAGACAATCCTGTGTGACAAAGAAATCCAAGAGGACAGGCTGGAGGAGAACATGCCAGGTATCTATTTCAACACTTGCTGTACTTGTAGATCCATGTCTGCATTTGTTTTTCCTGTCTGAGGTTTTTGCTTCCAGAATGATATGATTTGAGTTTGAGTATGAGTTTTACTGCTCTTTTAACAGAATTTGGGTTATCAAAAAGGAATATTCTCTCTCTGTACTAATACAAAGCCTAACTCCTTCATGCTTTCACCTAGAATGGGGTGTAAAACTAGCTTTGAATTCCTTTCCAACATCATAATTTAGGCCGCATTTGTCTATATCATGATGGTCAGAACATGAAGGAACTTTGGTTGAGACAAAAGGCTGCCAAATGCATTTAAACGTGTAGGGCTTCCAAGAGTTTTTGCAGATTTGTTTTTGTAAACAGAAATTAATCCAACCAACTGACAAATGTACAGAAGACTGCAGGGGTTCTTGCATGTACAGTGAACATATTGTTCACTAGCTCCAACTTCAAAAATACAATAAAATAACATGTAAGGATCTCTATCAACTACCATATTATAAGAAGGTGGCCAGAGAATTAAGCATAGTATATAAATAAATCTATGTACAAGTACATAAACTGTAGGCAGTAGCCACACTATACTACTTGTAACTTTATTTACACATTCTGCCTTACAACATTATATACAGTATATTAAAAAATAATGAATAACAGAGTTGGAAAACTGGTCTGTCTTATGATTTAATACATTGTAAAATGAACGTTTGCTTAAACCCTCCCGCGGTCCTTGGGTCACAATGACCAACCGCAGTTCACGATAGAGATGTGTGGTGTGCGGTTATAGCCGCAGACTTCGGATAAACCGCGGACCGGGCAGATGACGTGAAGAAAAATATTTGAATTATGGTGCGGGTGGTGGTTGTGAATACGGCTTTAAAAAGGGGTCAAAAACGTTTGTGCGGACGGATGATAAGGTGGATGAAATAATAGCCCATCCAAGCATCTAGTTCACGGGTCGTCATCTCTCCGGACAACCATGTATTTCGTTTTTTTAGTTTTCGTTTTTTTTTCTAGGTTTCCTTCTGGCGAAACCTACCCAGCCGCCTTTGCTCGCCTTGAGCGTGGTCAATGCCATGGTCCATCTCCAAGTGTCCAAAATAAAAAGGATTGAGTGCAATAACCATCCACGCTGCAGAAATCCAACCTGTCCACGGTCCCATCGTCATGTCGCGAAACCTATCCGGCCAGATGAATGTGTGGTGCATTTTCACAGTGAGGACTAAGCGTGTGGTGGGTTGTCTTAGTGAGGACAGAGAGAGAGGGAAGCACGCAGGACAGAGAGAGAGGGGAGCACGCAGGACAGAGAGAGAGGGGAGCACGCAGGACAGAGCGAGAGGGGAGCACGCAGGACAGAGAGAGAGGGGAGCACGCAGGACAGGGAGCGAGGGGAGCACGCAGCACAGGGAGCGAGGGGAGCACGCAGGACAGAGAGAGAGGGGAGCACGCAGGACAGAGAGAGAGGGGAGCACGCAGGACAGGGAGCGGGGGGAGCACGCAGGACAGGGAGCGGGGGGAGCACGCAGGACAGGGTACTGAACAAGACCAAAAGTAACCGTGCAACCGCTCGAGTCTAATGTAATCAAGCGGTATTGCCATGAACACAATCATTTATGCACTAGAATGAAAAACTTGGTTAGTAACTCAAACTTGCAGAGAACCAAGACACCCACATTATCGATGGGGAAGTAGGCTACATCACATACAAATTCACGTCATGATATTATGTTAAGTTAATATTGCAGGCTGCATGGTAGAGGCTGTCACAAGGAGAGGCTACTGAATGAGACCGTAACCGAGGGTACTGCATGAGTCTAATATAATCAAACGGGTGTCCCCTCCCCCCGCGGGCACGCAAACCGGTGACCGAATCTATTTACTCGGTAGGCCAACAAACAACCGTCCGGTTGAACCGACTCGCGTAAAGGGTCGCTTGTCACATCACTAGAGCACGCAGGACAGAGAGGACAGGACAGAGAGGGGAGCACGCAGGACAGAGAGCGAGGGGAGCACGCAGGACAGGGAGCGAGGGGAGCACGCAGGACAG
>JACXGM010025733.1:0-15265 GCA_016801145.1 Umbra pygmaea | reverse complement strand
TTGACCTACATGTGAAGAATTTCCCCGCGAATCACATTTCTCGATGTTCCTGAACAGTTGCATTTACATTAGCAAAGCCCCAGGTGTGATCCTTCAAAAATCTCACCTACGCTACATGGGGAGGTTGTGTGAAATGTAGCGGCTATTGGAGAGAGACTAGTAAGTTTACACAATACAACTTTATCTCTTTAGCTTTTCTCCAGTGGTCTAGTACATGGGGCTGAAAGCTCTTGTAATGTAAACGGACCCACAGTCAGGCTCGAACCACTGACTATCGAACCACTGACTATCGAACCACTGACTATCGAACCACTGACTATCGAACCACTGACTATCGAACCACTGACTATCGAACCACTGACTATCGAACCACTGACTATCGAACCACTGACTATCGAACCACTGACTATTAACTCATATTGTTAATCTAAAATCGGTATGATGTAACATTCGCTGCCAACTGAAGCCTGGATGAACGCACCTCTGAATATTTAGATTATGTTTTATGTATTGTTGTTCCATTCTAACAAGCCATGATATAATCATCGACAGAGTTATTGTCCTATGGGGCTAATGTTAAAACGCCCATGCTTCAATACATTGTAAGTATACAGTACATTTAGGTAACGTTGGTATGCATTTGTTTGTGTGACCATCACTGGTTTCCTCACAGATCAGCCCCATGGTGACTGACACAGAGACCCCTGACCCGGCCGTCTTTGATGTGGGCCAGACCCTCTACAAAGCCACGGTAAGACCGATCCTCTGCCAGCAGCACCTCCTTACTGTCATTACGTCACTGCTGAGCGCTGTGGTTTTCAGTGTTTAGCAGAGGCAGGGTAGCCTAGTGGCCGGAGCATGTGACTAGAACCACAATACAGGCCCCTGCTGAGAGGAGATTACATTTTTATGTGGAGATGTTTTTTTCTTTCATATGCAAAACATTTTAATAGAGTTTGCCCCCCTAATGAACCGATCCCATTTAAAGAATGCCATTGATGTGCTTCTTGGGTTTCACGCGCCAGTACTATGTATGGCCACCAGGTGGCACTGGAGACCAGTGTTTAAATATGTGCTTTTAAATGCAGCTTGGTGAAACCCTTCAGTCTTCGTGCACTGACCCAGATGCACTCAATTTAGGCTTTACTGTATTCTCCACTGACAAATACAGCAACACTGTGTAACCTGGAATCTGGGTCTCACTTCATTCATGCAGTCATTCATTCATAAATTCCTTTGTTCATTTATCAGTTAATACATTAATTAATTGGCTCAATCATGAGTTCATGGACTCAACTTCAGCGTTCAATATTTCATGGGTTAAAATGTGCATTCATGGTGCCTCCCTCCACTCACTCTCCTCTCTAACTTCATCTCTACATTCTCCTCTATAACTTCATCCTTGCCTTCTCTTTTCTTACTTCATTACTACATTCTCCTCTCTAACTTCACCCCTACATTCTCCTCTCTAACTTCATCCTTGCCTTCTCTTTTCTAACTTCAATTCTACATTCTCCTCTGTAACTTTACCCCTACATTCTCCTCTGTAACTTCACCCTTACCCACTCTGAAACGTCACCCCTACATTCTTCTCTCTAACTTCATCCTTGCTGTCTCTTTTCTAACTTCATTCCTACATTCTCCTCACTAACTTCATCCTTGCCTTCTCTTTTCTAACTTCATTACTACATTCTCCTCTAACTTCACTCCTACATTCACCTCTCTAACTTCACCCCTACCCACTCTGAAACCTCATCCCTACATTCTCCTCTCTAACTTCACCCCTACCCACTCTGAAACCTCATCCCTACATTCTCCTCTCTAACTTCATCCCTACCCACTCTACCGATTTGTTTTTCATCAGCCTTAGCCGATGACCGATACGGACTGCCAATTATCTTGAGTCTATATTTGGAGCCCATACTGCTTTTGCTCTGTCAATTTACATCATAAAAATTACACGATGATAACGAAAAATGTTAAAAGTCTGAATTTAAAAAAATAACATTCATTGAACTTGAAAAACAATATTTAACAAATAGTAACAACAGTTGAGGTAGAACAGGTAATAACAAGTAGATAAACAATATTTAACATATAGAAAAAACAGGTGAGGTAGAACAGGGGGCAGTGCATGGTCTTCATGTGAACTGCAGCATCTCCAGCAACACAGAGCTGCCTGCGTGGACGCTTGTCTGTAAATAATGCTGGGAAAATCGCCGTACACAGCAGCCACGTATCGGCCGATGCCGATACACGTAAAAGCACAAATAACGGCCTGATATACCTGCCGGCCGATAAAATTGGTATATCACTAGTCGAGAGATGTATATCCTAGTTAGCTCAGCTGGTATGCTCTTCTAAGGAGGCAGATTCAGTAGCCTACTTCCAAAGGTAGCTATCCGCCTTCAAAATGAACTTTCAATGTAGTATAAAAACAACATTGTTTTAAAATTATAAAAAATTGCTATTAATAAAGTAACTATAAATATTATGCCATTTTATAGGTGCTAACATACTGCACTAAACATAGCTTAAATTTATTTCCAGACATGATTTGTTCTCAATACTAAAATACTTTGAATAAACTTACTAGTTTTTCTCAATTTATTTTAGGAACATTGAAGTAAATCCTCGGGCTCAAACATATACTTTCAGATATCAGAATGTAAAAGCAAGTAGAAACAACTTTCTGCGTTCTTGGTTAGCAGCCGTTGTGTTAGGCAGCAACGTTGTCGAGAGAATGGCCTTATAAAAAATGCTGTTTGAGCGGGACATGGATAAAGCAGGAAGCCATCATTGTATTTTCCTACATTCTGAAAAAATTGTGCCACCTTGTCTGTTTAACATTATAATGCCTGATAGAAACATCATGTAAAGACAAGCTATACGTTGTCTTTACATGATACATAAATCAAGGACAACAAAGGCTTTTATGTGTAAGTCTTGTAGTGCGGGGGACGCTTATTTTCATGACAGACAACATGCCTATATTCAGTTTTTAATCTCAACAGTCCTTTCAATTTAACATTTTCACGGAATTTGACATTTTTCATGTTCTAGCTGAGCACGAATGAAACATCTCATTGTCCTACAAATGTCTGGAAGATGCTCTGAGCACCTCCAGATTGATGTATGATGGTGTACCCCTGGTGTACAGATGACCTTTCACTGGAACTAAGGTGCCTAGCCCAAATCCTGAAAAACAGCCCCAGATCATTGTCCCTCCTCTACCATTAGTATGTGTATCTCTACCTTTGGCTAGATAGTGTATTTGTATTAATATTTAGTAAAATTGTTATGTAAAGTGATACAAGTTTTTAAACGTCCTTGTCTTCTCAAGTCCACTCTGCTGGCTCAGGGCTAGGACCTCCCCGTTGTAATTGTGAACATCCTTCTGCAACATCCAGCAAATGGTACCTTGCTTTCACATGGTTGGGGACCTGTTTTACTACTATTAGCCACTTTCTGACTAAGTAGTTACAGGGACGTAGTTATAGGAACAGTCCACTTCTAAACAGTTCTACTAACTACTCTCCCTTGATCTGGAGCGGCACCTTGAATTTTGTTGTGTTAATACAATGTATTTATGCAATGACAAATAAAGCTTGATCTTGATCCCCAAAACCGGTTTTGCTATTTGCAT
The DNA here is from genome assembly GCA_016801145.1 of Umbra pygmaea. Classification (NCBI taxonomy): domain Eukaryota; kingdom Metazoa; phylum Chordata; class Actinopteri; order Esociformes; family Umbridae; genus Umbra; species Umbra pygmaea. Next base: position 11,619 of record JACXGM010025733.1, on the reverse strand, counting down.
TCGCACTGGTAGGGGGGATAAGGGAGTGACGCAAGCACCGCAACGGTCTTTATAGCGTCGTCACTAGACTTTAGCGTAGCGCCACATACAACAACAAACCAGCATGGAAGAGGCCAGCGGAATGTTCCTGTTGTGCCTTGCCGGGATCCTCATAATGGAGTTTGAACGGCGTTCGAGTTCAGAATTCCATCCATTCTCTTGAGCTGAAAACAACCAGATCATCCGCATACATAAGATGATTTACACACTTATCTCCAATCATACACCCAGTTTTACAAAAACATTCAACTGTGAAATGTTGTTGTATGTGGCGCTACACTAAAGTCTAGTGACGAAGCTATAAAGACCGTTGCGGTGCTTGGGTCACTCCCTTATCCCTCCTACCAGTTCCTATGGCCACTTGACCAGTGCGAATGCAAATAGCAAAACCGGTTTTGTTGGAGAGTAGTTAGTAGAACTGTTTTGAAGTGGACTGATCCTATAACTACGTTCCTGTAACTACTTGGTCAGAAAGCGGCTTTTGTAAAATAAGTAGGAGCTGAAAGAGTTACAGGAACTGCGGTCCGAGGAACTTAATAATCCTGAAATTGGTTTTGTCAGAACACGAGAAAAAAAGGGTTATAGGATTGTTATTTTCTAGGAAATGCAAAAATTCCTCCAGTCGGAAAGCAGCTATTGTTGCTCTGTTCTAACTTGCACCATTTTGGCATTTTACCATCTGATTTAACTTAAATTGTGTGGGATTGATTCCTACTTTTTCAACAGAGCACATGTAGACAATACATTTTACGCACACACAAGAAATGCGAACAGCTGCAATAGGAGCTAGCTGTGGATGGGCATCAACACAACATGTGATGAGTTCACAATCGAAAGGGAACGCCTACTGATCACAAGTTCTACAATTATCGCTGTGTGCAATGCGCTTTAGGTCCTGTATATATAAAACCTATGATATCTCTGAACAGAAAAACACTTAAAGGTGCCATTGGGAAGATTTCAATACAAACAAAAGCATAAAAATTATCATTATGTTATAAACTGTATTGGAGAAAGATGTTATTTGAAATGAAATATAGTTTTTTGCGTGTTCACGCTTAATGTCTACCAATGATTTTCTCAAGTTTCTATTGGATCTGTCGTTGCCAGTCCAAAAAGATAGGGATTAAGCAATACAGAAACAAAAAAGTATACAGATATCACTTCTTAGCGATGGAGGAACACACAGAAAATATAGACCTGAAAATCAAAATTGAAATTTATTTTGTAGCTACATCTGAGTAGCATGGAGTACTTTTTCATTTTGAGGGGAAATTTACAAGTTTGATACAGTGGCAAACCTGCCATGCTGTAGCTGCTATCAGAATTGTTTGTTCACTCTGTAGTTTAGCTAGATTAAAAAAATAGGAATTCCGAACCACAGGGTATACTGTATATCATTAGCAATAATGTGAAGCTACAGCAGCTATCTGTTATTTAGTTAGCCCGTAAGGCTAAACCTAGGAAGCTTTCCCCGTCTAGTGTCTCTTGGTTCGTTTTAATACTGAAAGGTTTGACTATAAAAATGGGAATTCCAATCCAAACCACATGTTGTATAATGTTAGCTTGATTGCCAAGCTAGATAGTTAGTTAGTACTGTGTATAATATATTTCTGCTTTTCCCCTAGTAGGCTGTAGTTAATGGAACCTGTGATATTAAAGTAATTTAGCATATGCTGTTACCTAGATTTGCTTACATTAGTGAGTGAATACCTTTTTAATACATGTTCGTACTGGGACACAGTGCTAATCGGACTCACAGCCTTGGAGTTGCAAGCACCTTGTTGGACCAACGGAGCTACACATGCCCTAAATTCTTTGTACTTTCATAGTGAACTGGAAATGGACGGGCACAGTGTAGGAAACACGGACTCCTATCTGTAATCAAAAGCTTTGTCTCATAGTTTGACTAAAGCAGGGCCTGTTATCTGTCAACACAGTACGATGTCCTACATGTTATCAGCAAAGACGGAACTGTAAACCGACTGGCATCATTAGATGAGAGAGAGTGTGTGAGTGCGCGCGCGCGTGCGTGTGTGTGTGAGAGCCTGTCCTGGCTGGAACCGTTGAAAGTCACTCAAGCGTGGCTGAGTGGAGGGCAATGCCCATCATCCGAGCAGGGGGGGGGGGTGGAACGAGGCAGAGAAAGAGGACAGTTCCAAGACACGTGCCTTTCCCAAGGCTCCGTTCCCCCATCCAGAGAACAGTGACCCTAATGACAGACCGCTGCGTCTAGCTGAGGGTGGTTGGAGGCAGTGGTCCAGCCTGCTGCTGGTCCTGTCAGCTCCACGATGCATCTGGGATATTAGCTGATCTCCTCAACCCCAGAGGAAAACCCTTCCTGCCCACGAATCACGCCTCATGGAGGGGGCTGAGATTTGCTAGAGGAGGTCATTTCTCACAGTTGCGTCTGTCTCCTGTGACTCTGTCCTTATTTCAGGGTCACTGTGTGAGAGGGGTCTGTCCCCACAAAGAGAGCGAAACTACAAATCAGTCCTCAGCACGATTCATTGCCGGTCCCTGCTGGGAAAATTAAAATTTCTGGCTTAGGGTTTTGGTTCAGAGAAACATACAGTTTTGACATTTATGTTCAGGCATTCGTGTTTAGGTGTTAGAGGGCTAGGTATCCATAAAGGTTAGATGCTATGTATGGTATGTTTTAGGTGTGCAAGGATATGGAACATGGATAAATGGGTCTCCACAAGGATAGGAAATGTCTGCCAAAAGAGCATTTGTGAGGTCAGGCACTGAAGTTGGACAAGAGGCCTGGCTCACTATCACTGACGCAATTCATTCCAAAGGTGTTCAATAGGGTTGAGGTCAGGACTCTTTGCAGGCCACTTGAGTTCCTCTACACCAAACTAGTTGAACCATGTCTTTATGGACCCCACTTGGGGGGCAGAGGGGCATAGTCATGCGGGAACAGGAAAGGGCCTTTCCCAAACTTGTTGCAAAATTGTTGGAAGCACCTAAATGTCTAAATTGTCTTTGTATCCTGTAGCATTAAGATAACCCTTCAATGGAACTAAGGGGCCTATCACAAACCCTGAAAAACAGCCCCAGACCATTATGGCTCCTCCACCATTAGTAGGGGTGTCCATACATAATGAACCATTTAGGAATTATACATTTTCTTGTCATTCCATCATTAGTTCATACATAATCGAGCAAAGAAAAAGTATTGAAGTGATCCAAGTTGTAGCATTTGCATTTGGAGTCTGCTGCTGTTGTGTCAACCTGAGCAAAGTGACAGTAAAGCAGGTTATCATGAATCATATGAATAAATGGATCATGGACATTAGGTGTTTGAATCCAATGTTCAATACATTGTAAAGAAGCTAAAACCCACATGTGAGCTAGACAAATGGCGAAACACCTGCTAGAGCACTAATGGATTCAACTTACAGAACCAGAAAGCCCTACAGAAGGTATGCATAGATGTGTCCAAAGAGAACCTTAAAGAGAATAATAATACACCATCATAATCTCAAAATGATTTACCACAATCAATCTGCCTCTTTGGTGTAGAGGAACCTCAGGTTGAAGAGGAACAATGCGGGTTCCATCCTGGTCGTAGAACAACGGATCAGATCTTCACTCTCGCAAGGATCCTGGAGGGGGCCTGGGATTATGCCCATCCGGTCTACATGTGTTTTGTGGATCTGGAGAAGTTGTATGACCGTGTTCCCCGGGAGATAATGTGGGAGGTGCTGCGGGAGTATGGGGTGAGGGGGTCTCTTCTCAGGGCCATTCAAAAGCGAGAGCTGCGTCCGGGTTCTCAGCAGTAAGTCGGACTCGGCCAGGGCTGCGCTTTGTCACCAATCATGTTTGTAGCATTTATGGACAAGATATTAAGGTGTAGTCGGGGTGGGAATGGGTTGCAGTTTGGTAGGCTGGGGCTCTCATAGCTGTTTTTTGCATATGATGTGGTCCTAATGGCATGATCGGCCTGTGACCTTCAGCACTCACTGGATCAGTTCGCAGCCGAGTGTGAAGCGGCTGTGATGAGGATCAGCACCTCTAAATCTAAAGCCATGGTTCTCAGCAGGAAACCGGTGGAGTGCCTACTCCAGGTAAGGAATGAGTCCTTACCCCAATACCTTGGGTTCTTGTTCGCGAGTGAGGGGACTATGGAGCGGGAGATTGGTCAGAGAATCGGCGCAGTGGGGCGGTATTACAATCTATTTATCGTACCATTGTGATGAAAAGAGAGCTGAGCCAGAAGGCAAAGCTCTTGATCTACCGGTCAGTTTTTGTTCCTACCCTCACCTATGGTCATGAAGGCTGGGTCATGACTGAAAGAACAAGATCCAGGGTACAAGCGGCCAAAATGGTTTTCCTCAGGAGGGTGGCTGGCGTCTCCCTTAGAGGGGGTGAGAGGCTCAGTCATCCATGAGGAGCTCGCAGTAGAAACGCTGCTCCTTTGCGTCAAAAGGAGCCAGTTGAGGTGGTTCGGGCATCTGGTAAGGATGCCCTCTGGGCGCCCTACTAAGGAGGTGTTTCAGGCACGTCTAGCTGGGAGGAGGCCTCGGGGAATACCCAGGACTCGGTGGTAGGATATCTCCAACCTGGCCTGGGAACGCCTCGGGATCCCCCAGTCGGAGCCGGTTAATGTGGCTCGGGAAAAGGATGTTTGGGGGTTCCCTGCTGGAGCTGCTGCCCTCGCTACCCGACCCCGGATAAATGGACGAAGATGGATGGAATATAGTTACTATGTTCTATCGACTCAGGTTTTCATATGTAAAGTCTTTCAAATATTCATGAGCAAGGGTGAAGGCTTTTTTGTTATTGATTGGCTATTCATGAAATCATTCTGAAAACAAGACTGAAGGCAAAAATGCACCAAGATGAACAGGAACTAAACATGGTCTCTTCAGTGGCAGAGCATTACCAGAGAAGATGCCCAGCCTCTGGGGAGATCAGTGGGGTGCAGACTTCAGTCATTCAATTAAAAGCATTTGAAACCAAGTACTGAATATGATGATTTTAGATAAGATTGTTAATTTGTCCAATCACAATTTGTCCTGTAAAAATTAAAATGATCAGTTATACTCACGTTGTATTTGATTTGATTTGAACCAGTGCACACTACATAGGTTGGTTGGGAGAACTGCAGCCTACGAGCGACGCACTAACTAGGGTAAGAGTGCATTACAGCCTGGGAGAGAGCTAGGGAGGGAAAGAGGCTGTGTCTATATATAGCAGCAGTGACAGGTCTATTACAGGTATTCAGGGCAGCTCAAAGGCAAACAGTGCTTTCATGTTGTCACATTGCAGTGTCTCCCGCCTGGCTGTCCTTTCCCTCTCCGACCTCTCCAGGATGGGGCTTGAGAATATGGGGGTTCACCTGCAGTGTCAACTGGAATGGCATTTAGTTGAAATCACATTGGATGGAAAGTACACGAACGAGGCAGGTGTGAATGTGATCCAGAGCACATGGCAGTATGAAGGAATATGACTCGTGTGTGTGTGTGTGTGTGTGTGTGTGTGTGACCTTTAGTCACTTCCTTATGTGTGTTTGTGAGTGCAAACAAGAGCCTTCCAGATCTAGCTTCCTTCCTGTGTGGTATGGACAGAAAGTCCAGGATATTAGATATCCCGGAGGTGTGGATACCAGATTTAAGTGCTGTGTGGCTAGAAGAGAATGAGGGACATGATGGTCGAGGCTAAATATAGAGCCACACTCAGCCCCCGGGGTAACAAGCTTCACGTTCTACCAGCTGAGCTGAGCTCTGAGGAGTACTCACATTCTGGCAGTGAGCGAACGCTCCCAGTGTATCTCCTATACAATGTTGTTTGTTTGGTCCTGCCTCGATGATAGCGGTTTAACTCGATGGATGTTCCATCATTCAGGGTCATGCAAGGTTGTCGACTGAAACGACTCTTCGGCGGCAGGCGATGGTCCTGCAGAGCGTACTGGGCTCATTACGCCGTGGTCTGTTAGCGGAGGTGTTTCCAACATTCAGAGGTTTAAGGGACGTTTTCGGGCTAGTCTTTCGACGGTCGGCTGGTGACGGAGCAGATTGAACAGGAAATGTGTAAAGACCGCCGTCCGCTCTGTTTAGCAGCTCTCTCCTGGACCACACAGGCATATGTTCTTGGTCCATGTCATCTGGAATGTTTCAGAAAATGTTTCTTACTCATGCACTTTCTCACTTTCTCAGCAGCTCTCTATTTCAATTTAAGGTGATTTTCTGACTTGGGAAACATTTGCTTTACATTGTCAAAGCAAGTGTAAAGTAATACTAACAACACAAGCTATAGCAAAAATGAACAAGTCTATCATTTTTTGTAGACAATACGCATACGTTTTTGATGGATTATGGCTTTTTGAGTATTATATGTACAGTGATGTGTAAATAGTTAAAGGTTAGAATGACAAGGTAGAATAAAAATGGGTATAGTTTATCCTCCCCTCCACTGGTTCTCTGTCTCTCTGTCTCTCTCTCGCTGTCTTGCTCTCTTTCCTCCCTTAACCTCCCTTTCCCGCAGGATGGGTTCGTCAGTGTGTGAGTCGGCAAACATGAGCTCACTCATCAAAGATACACAAGGGGCAAGCCTTATCACTAATTCAGTAGAGTTCTCTCAGCCTCTTCCACCTTCTGTCCCTCTGTCTGTGGTGTGTTCATCTCCACCTTACGCAATAGGCACTTAGAGGAAGCAGGCATCGGCTTGAGGCCTGTGCGTCTCCCTCGTACAAAGTAACCTTTATTGAAGAAGTTGTTTCTTCCCCTCCTAGGGCCAAACATGCCTCTCTATGTAGTACTGGACGTTCAAGTCAACATCATTTCTATTCTGCTGTATATAGGCCTATTGTAGGCTGTTTCCTCTGGTGCATATGTGCTAAACTCATGGTCCCATAGCCACAACTGGTCCACAAGGACACGCAACCTAGTTCATTGGTAGTATTTTTTGACCTCTCAATAAATGTTCAAAAGTATTTTTTGGTAATTCTGTCCGCTAGCAATCATTAATGCCAACTGGACAGTCATACATGATGGTTCTCCAAATGTTTTGAATAGAAAAATAAAGTTTTGTTAGTGAAGTTTGTTAATAAAGTTTTGTTAGTGAAGACCCTGTGTTTCTTCATGGAGTAAATAAACACTATTTGCTAATTATTGCTCACATTCATTCAACCTGAGACTTCTGACATGAATGCTCTTAACAGATTATCATAATATTTATCTTTCAGCAGTTAATTACTGATAATTAAGGGCTATTAACAGAATTGTGTTTGTCTGTATAGGCCTAAGCCTTTTCTAGCACTGTTATTTGACTATTCACTGTTTCAGATATATTACTACTGTGGTTGTTTTGCCTAGTTTCTCTTAAATGTATGCACTCTGGGTTAGAGCGTCTGCTAAATGATTAAAATGTAAATGTAGAACAGACCAACATTCTTTTTAAACAAAAGCTGTAAAAATATAATTTCTTGTCATTTTAAAAATATGAAAAAATATCTATTTAGATAAGACAACTATTCCATATAACATGCAGTGCCTTATTGTGTAAAGAACACGGCCTGAAATGCATTGACATGAACGATGTACCAGCATGTACGCATTGACATAGAGTGTGGAGGTGACCTGGTCACGTCCTCAATTACAATTCCTTTTCAAATGACAAAATAAGGACTGATATATGCAGTGAGACATGCAGGGAGACAGTGAGACATGCAGGGAAGACAGTGAGACATGCAGGGAGACAGTGAGACAGTAATATTGGAATCGTTGTCGCTTTTTTATATTTTTTAAATAGCAAGAAATACTGATTACAGTGCTTGTAAGATTGTCACTGAAAGAGAAATGTATTTCTTTCTCATGGAAAAAAAAATTATGAATTGCCACTTTTAACCTTTTTTGTAATTCACAGAAAGTATAGCTCAGAGGCCAAACCTTGTATTTGCATAAAATCAACTAGACTAGAGGCTCACATGTGGTTCCCTCTTCACTAACCAGCCTCATCGCTGCTCACACACACTTCTGTTAAAACATGGGCACCAAATAAAATGTACAATGACTACCGTAATTTCATCCAAATGAAACACAGGAGAATGGTTCTTTACAAACAGTGTATGTATTTAAATGAAATATCTTGTATTTTCAACAAAGAAAAGAAAAATGTAGCAAGCACATATAAAATCCTCAGAAGCAGATAAAGCATTTCAAACACACGCTGCCATCCCTGCTCACGTCCCCCCTCTGCCTCTCTATTTCCCCTCTTATACTCCATCTCTTTCTCCATCACTCCCTCTCTGTCTGTATCTTTGTTTTCATCTCTCAAGGCTGTAGTCTGTGCACAGTGGTCTCTGCTGAAATCCTCTGTCAGTAAGTTGACACAGGAGGGCTAAAAATAGCTCCATAGATCTATTAAATGTATCCTATTGGTCTGGGGACAACACAAAGGCAAATTATGTGTTCTTTGTTTCTGTTCTTTCTCAGCTAATGTGTACCTCACGATTTGATTAGTCAACAATAACGGAAAACTACCGCGTGAACGGGAGTTATAATAGTGAATATCGTTGATTGATGATAATTGTGAAGATTGTAAATGCTTCTTTCTGTGATTTGTTATAACTATTTCCTGTCTAAACCCCTCAGGCTGACTCTGTGCTCTAATGAAGCGTCTGTGTGAGGATAGAACCTGCCAGACTCACTGCTTTCAGAACTCGCTGCTTTCATGTTGGCTATTTATACCCTGAGTATTTGACCTCGTGACCTTCTGTGAATAAAGTGCACTCGCTGCTGTGGTTTTATGTCAATTTGTGTGAGACCATCTGAGTGTGCTTTTTGACCAGTTCCCAGTGCCATCAGTAATGATCTGTTTCTTCGTTTGGCTCTATACTCTAAAGTTTTGGGCACTGTATTTATTTACAGACGCTGAGTACATGCATGCATCGAGTCGCCTCGTTATAGCCGGCATCCGTAATTAACACCATGGCTCGTTCAGAGCACTGTGACCCGTCGCTTCAGACAGAAACACAGACACCTCAGGTTAGGTTACCAATTGATTCCAACACTGCAGTACAACTTGCTGGGATTTTCCCGTGTAAAACATATGGGCTTTGCCCTGATGCGTGTCTCTCGCTGTCGCAGCAGGAGCCACCATGTATAACTTATAAAGTGCAATATTTTGTCTTCCTTTCGTGATCCACCTAGTGCTTTCGTGAAATGCTGCAAGGCTTGAGGCTGCCTCTCCGGTGCTATTTGTGAGCACCCAGTGTGGAGGCAGATAGGATGCGGCCTTGTGGACTGCGCGGGTGGATCAAACACAGCAGAAGCGCGCTTCCATCAGCCCAAAGTGGGCTTGTTTCTGTGTGGGCGGAAAGCCAACTAATTCATCTGTAGAGAAGTGTTTTTACCTGTTACAGACTGAAGTGGCTGCAGGGCAGGGTCAATGGGAATTGGGTTGCGTTGGTGGTTTTAGTGCTTTCAAAATGTAGGGAAATTGTTTCTGATGCTATTTGGAGTAGGTTTGTGGGTTGAAATTGGTTGTCTGCGTTGCTTTTGAGGTGTGCGAATGCCAGCGTGCACGTACACGCGTCTGAAGTGATTATGGAAAAAATTCAATACATTACATGCACAAACAGGAAGAGAGCGGAATGTAAAGTCGTTAAATCTATATCCAAATCTACTTCCCTCACAAATGGTATGACTGTGAGGCTGTGTGTGATGCCAGGCGGCCTGTCCAAATGTGTGTGTGTATTTCAGAGGGAGGAGGGCATTACCGGGAAAGGGTTAGCGAAACAAATCCGCTTACTGCGAAGGGAGCGGGAGGGGTCACGGGCTTCGTCCGCTCAATCCAGATATATGGCCGACACCCGACACTGCAAAGGGTCCCAGGTTCAGACCCCATCGGAGCAGCGGCAAGCCCACGGCCCATCTGTTAGGAAGTAATTCATTTCTTCGTTCCACTTCCAGCCACCCACTTGATCATCAAAAACACCTGTTCGTTTGGCCTGCTTGGCCTAACCTCTTCGCCACATCCCTGTCCAGCTACACCCTGATCTCTGAAATGATCTACTGTTTCTATAGACACCATTGCCTTGACTTCCAGGTTGGTGTACTTGGGCTCAACCTGGTAACAGTCCAGCCAGCGACTGTGGGGGTTCCACTGTGTTTCCGTATAACAGAATCGTATCAATCACTGTGTACCTATTGTAGTTAGTCACTTCCTGGGTGTGACCTTAGTTGACCCCATTCTGAATACAGGCTGCCTGTTTAGTACAGCTGGAGTATTATAACCCTGACCTCCAGCCATTCAAACTGGTTGGATGCTTTTGTCACCCTCGTAGAAGATTACACTTACCCCTGCTTCCATTCCCATGAACTGTTAACATATTTGTTGGATACCATTTCTAACCCTGCAGGCTCAACTTCATTATTTTTAGGGTATGACTTTCTAACATGTAACTCCACTGGTTGTACCCTGAACTCTCACCTCAGTCAAAAGTATGAACCCCTGACGCCTCAAGAAATATCACCCCAATGCAGCCCAATTCAACGTTGGCCATCGAAGCCAGTTCCAATTGCAACTCTCTAGTCTGGGATTTATTTTGACCGGTCAATTTAAGGTAGAACTGAAAACTCGCAAACTTTGTCCCTCGTAGGGTATAGTTGAATACCCCTGACCTGAAACTTTCAACCTCAGGTTCTGTTGGACCCAAACATTACGTTTATTGTTTTAATGCAGTAATTTAGCAGAGGAAGCACTTCACCTTCAACATGCTTCTTCCTCCCTGCAAATTCTGTGCTCTGAGGCTGCCTGGGAAAAGAGGCCAGGAAGTGTATACGAACAGAGTGAAAGAACACTTCACCAACCAGACTCCACATTCCTCATTAATCTCAGACCTCTGCTGTTTGATCCTGATCTCCTGGTGGCTAACGCTAACATGCCACCCCTGTGACGTCCCTCTCTAGGACATGCCAAACTCTTTAGCAGTCAGCTGATCTAGCTCAGGTCGTCATTCCGTTTCCAGTAAGTCAGGAGAATTTGCGTTTGGGTGCGACTGTGAGAACAAGTCCTAGGTTTAGTTTATTCTGAGAGGTTGAGCCTCCGATCTTGTTCCCGGAAAGTATCATGGCCGAGAAGTTTATATCTGTTATTTAATATCATACAAAATATTCGGTAATAGTTTAGCCCTTATAATAAATAGTTGTTTTTATTCATATTTCAGCTCATGTTGTGGGCATTAAAATTCCTCCTGAATTAAGTACGATTAATTCTCTAAGTGTTTGTTTGCAGCAGGCTGGCTGTGGGCCCAAAGTGTGTGGGAACCCAGGCAAGGTTAGCTAGCTTGGACTGGAGAATAGTTTGAGATGGGTATTAGCTGGACAAACCCAGCTTAACACTCCCATTGTTTCCCAAGGAGCAATTAGAGCTCGGCTTGCACATTGATTATAGTGGTCTCCCACAGGTGCTCTGTGATAATTTTGTATCAGCTCAAGTGTTGTAGAAAATTGTGAGAAATTTATAAGGCAATGAAACTCTGTTCACGTGGCATGCCATAGCGGCGATTCGACAACTTCCTATGTATAATGATGCTTATGTAAAATATACCTGAAACGTTATGCTATGTTA
>JACXGM010025732.1:0-15176 GCA_016801145.1 Umbra pygmaea | reverse complement strand
CCAGAGTATAACACACACACTACAGCCAGAGTATAACACACACACTAGAGCCAGAGTATAACACACACACTACAGCCAGAGTATAACACACACACTACAGCCAGAGTATAACACACACACTACAGCCAGAGTATAACACACACACTACAGCCAGAGTATAACACACACACTACAGCCAGAGTTTAACACACACACTAGAGCCAGAGTGAGTCCAGGTTTCCCCATTCTAGTTTGCATGTGTGTTGCTGTGTGGAGTAACGTAATAGTGCAAGTTTTCATATCTAGCTAGTTGAACCCCTTGAACTCCCATGTACAAACGGGGCAGACAAAGCTAATGGCATTGCTCACCCAGGCGTTCCCAGGGCTACATCACACATGCAAACACATGTTTCCCCCCACAGTATGGGTCATATGGGCAGATATATCTGGCACACACTTTGTTGTTCATAATAAATGTACACCCAAACTACACACTTTTTAGTTTGTAGACACATACATTTGCCTGGTGAGGTCCAGGGTTTATTGGCACGATGAAGTACAGAGTCATTCTGTCTGGTGAGGTCCATGGTTTGTTTGTCTGGTAAGGTACAGGGTCTGTCAGTCTAGTGAGGTACAGGGTCTGTCAGTCTAGTGAGGTACAGGGTCTGTTTGTCTGGTGAGGTCCAGGGTCTGTTTGTCTGGTGAGGTACAGGGTCTGTCAGTCTAGTGAGGTACAGGGTCTGTCTGGTTAGGTCCAGGGTCTGTCAGTCTAGTGAGGTACAGGGTCTGTCTGTCTAGTGAGGTACAGGGTCTGTCAGTCTAGTGAGGTCCATTGTCTGTCAGTCTAGTGAGGTACAGGGTCTGTCAGTCTAGTGAGGTCCATTGTCTGTCAGTCTAGTGAGGTCCATTGTCTGTCAGTCTAGTGAGGTACAGGGTCTGTCAGTCTAGTGAGGTACAGGGTCTGTCAGTCTAGTGAGGTACAGGGTCTGTTTGTCTGGGGCGCTGCTAAGGATTTTGGGCCCCATGAAAAGAATCTTGACAGGGCCCCCAACACAGCTGAGACAGGGCTTCTCTGGGCCCTCTTAGTCATGGGCCCCAAAAATCGTCATCGTTTACCCCCCCTTCACAGCGCCCCTTAGTACAGGGTCTGTCTGTCAGTCTAGTGAGGTCCATTTGTCTGGTGAGGTCTAGGGTCTTCTGTCTGGTGAGGTCTAGGGTCTGTTTGTCTGGTGAGGTCTAGGGTCTTCTGTCTGGTGAGGTCTAGGGTCTTCTGTCTGGTGAGGTCTAGGGTCTTCAGTCTAGTGAGGTCTATGGTCTTCAGTCTAGTGAGGTCTAGGGTCTTCTGTCTGGTGAGGTACAGGGACGATGGGGCTGGTGAGGTCCAGGGTCAGTCAATCGGATGAGGCCTAAAATGTGTCATTAGTGATGTCCAGGGTCTGTTAGTCTGGTGAGGTCCAGAGCTGTCCTAGCTGTGATCATTGCTGGATTATATGAGAATAGTGTGTGTTTCATGTGCTTGTGTGCATGCCTGTAGTTCTATTGTGTGTTTATGTGCTTGTGTGCATGTCTGTAGTTCTATTGTGTGTTTCATGTGCTTGTGTGCATGCCTGTAGTTCTATTGTGTGTTTCATGTGCTTGTGTGTGCATGCCTGTAGTTCTATTGTGTGTTTCATGTGCTTGTGTGCATGCCTGTAGTTCTCTTGTGTGCATGTCTGTAGTTCTCTTGTGTGTTTCATGTGCTTGTGTTCATGCCTGTAGGTCTATTGTGTGTTTCATGTGCTTGTGTGCATGCCTGTAGGTCTATTGTGTGTTTCATGTGCTTGTGTGCATGCCTGTAGGTCTATTGCAGTCCTGTTGCATCATGCGCTTCTTCACGACTACTTTGGCTAGAAGACAAGGACTGGAACGAAGCCCTCTGCCTTTCCTGTTGTGAAGATGGAGGGTGTGTCTGCATCTTGTAGTTCCTCTCACAGTCCTTTTGTGATTCATCTGTGCATGTGTGTTGTCCTACTAATGGCCCACAAGGACACTGTGCAGCCAGTATAAACAACACATACTCAGACACACATATACAGGCGCACACACACTCACAGTCACACATATCAGTGTGCTGACAAGGCCTGCTTAGTTTTTATTTTATGGGATGTTCCTCAGTACGACCCTAATGACCAGGTAAAAAAGTTTCCCATTTTTCCAATCGAAGGTTTTAGTTATTCATAGATCCCTGGTAAGTTATGAACTTATTTTACCTTGTAAATAGGGTCTTATTGAGGAACTTCCCAAAAGTTGTGAACTCAGCACAACCCAGAAAAGTAATTATTACACTAACTTGTGGCATCTCTGTTGTCCAACAAAAACACTTCTCTGTGTTTTACTATGACCTTTCAGTTAATCTCATGCGCTGTGTTTCCGTTTTAACCGGATTCAGTCAACAAACTCAATGACTCGAAGTTATACACCACAAAACTCATGCAATCTAATCTCCAATGTTCTTTAACTTGGGGCAGCCTTTATAACAGCAGCCTTATGCTACTCAACAAATGTAATTTGAGAGCCATTTTAACTACCCACATTGTTGAAGATAACGTCACTATAGATATGCCTTCAGAAAGAGTGAAACATTATGCATGTACTATTAATTTGAGTCATGCGGTGTCACAGCCAACCCGAGCAAGGTCGTGCACCGTTCCTCACCTGTTATTATACCTCTGACAGAACACTGCGCTTGCGCACTACTTCGGCTGTCTACATTGAGTCTGGCATATTGTCACACAAATATTTTCGTGTGTCCGTTTTCTTTAAACGAGGCTGTCTGTGGTAAAGAACTAACATTAGCTATATATAATGGAATATTGGCAATATATAGCGACTGCAGTCATAGGCAAAATAATTTAATGAGCAAAAAACAGACAAAATTATTTCATTTCATAACGAACCATGACATCCAGTCTAGAAAAATAACCAAAACACTAAGCATCTTCTGCGGGTGTCCTCTATCACGAGTACTGGGTCAAGCAATTCCAAACAAATTTCCCTCCGGAACTTAATTAGGCCTATTTAAAGGCTGCTTAGGCTTTAACTGTTGCACATACCACAACAAAATATAATTTCAATTCAACAGACAAGATTGCATGCATTTTGCGGGCAAATGCTAAAATATAAGGTGTTTACCTTTTAGAAGACAGTAGCTATCCACTGAAAGTGACCGTAGTATTCTTGTCCGCGATCCTGGTCTGATGTCCCCTAACCTGTCACTTATCACTTCTATTGTCTCGCTATGCACTCAACCGTTTGAAATAAGAGATATAGGCCTACAGATGATGGTTTAATTAAGATTAGAATGCGCTTTTCGAACCATTGTCAAATTCATAACGTGTTTAGAACAAATTTTCTATGATAAAGACGGAAAAAAATACAAAAATACACACCAGATGAGTTTCAACGTGTATGAAAATCCAACGACGCGCTGAAAAACTCGTCCAGCAGAAAATCTCAGCTTTATAAAGAGTCGAACCCGATATTAGGGAATAATGTCAATAGTGACAATCGTCAAAATAGGCTACTAGTCTATATATTACGATAAATGATAGCTTCAAGCTTGCGCTCTTGGGTGGAAGGTGCATCGCTTAGTTACGACGCTAGTCAACTGTCTTCTCGGTAGGCGGTCAGTCATTCCCCGTAGTTGTCTTTAGAAGAGGGCGGGGGGCGTCATCTGTCTATGTGGGTGCGCAGCTAGACAGCGAGATGGAGAGACGGGTGAGGTGGTGGTCTGTGCCAGATTGGATCCTGCCTATTTTCTTGCTCCTTCCCCCTTCCACTGTTCGCTTCCAGCGGTTGTCTCTCAGGATTTTTACTCCAATCGTCTGCGTGCCCCAGCAAAGCCCTGCATCTTTCACTCTAATTTTTATTTTCTCCACATGGGCAACACCCCACGGCTGGAGACGTGACAATGGTTCCAGTTTCACAAGGGATCTTGCCTGCGTGCGTGCGTACACACACAGATCTAGTGCCAGCCCGTTCCCCCCCACGCCATCCCAACACAACTCCTCTGCGTTGTAACCAACCAGCCCCATAGCACCTTCCAGATCAACGCATAGGCTACATCCTTAACTTCTCGGCAAGGGGAACCTTCTATATTATTCCGGAACTCGAAGGTCCATAAATAAGTCTCACCCTATCACGTTCCCTCTGTTTTTCTCTAACTCCATCTCTCAAACTTAGATAAAGATAAACATAGTATACCCACATTTATTTACACACAAGCCACACAAGCACCTAAAGTACATATCTTTTCATTAATGTTCAGGGAACACAGTTTGAAGACCAAAAACTGTATGTGAGAAGGTTAGTCTACCATCTGCTGGTCAAAAAGTGCATGGAATATGTCGTTATATATAAGTTATATTAAAGAAAATCAACAAATGAATACACGTGAAGAGATTTTTGGTGCTTTTAACATTGGACCATTAGTGTATACAGATTCGTGAATACATAGCCTATGCCCCGGTAGACTAATTCTTCCAGGTTTGAATATTAAAGGTATATGGGATACAACCCGTTTTGACAATTTAATTTGAGATATTCAATAATAGGACTATTGCATTGACGTTGCTGAAATTGCAACCGTATTACGCCCTGTGCAATTATTTAGTACTGGCAAAACATAATTAAAGATATATATGTTTGTAGGAATAATACATTAAATATATTTTATCGATTATATAATGCAACGAATTATTTGTAATTATATTGTGTTGTGGTTAATTGCCTTGGCCTCGTATACGTCGGCTATATTTTTATTTTCCTTTTAGAATGTTTTCTTTATCCTCATAAGCACCAGTTGCCCGGTTCCTTTAACAGGGCCTAATGTGTCTACCATAATAGTAGCTCTTTGTGCGTAGTCTGGTCTGCAGAGAGAGAAAAAAATAAAAAAGAGGCTCATGAGCGCTCCTTGATTCCGACCAGCTGTTTCCCGCCTCGAGACACAGAGATCAGCTGCAAACACACACACGTAGTAGTAGGCGGAGGCAGCACACACACTGCACACACGCAGGGAATCCCGCATCAGCTGGAGCTAAACACAGTTAACATTCTGAACAACTTCGAACAATTAATACTACTACGGAACACGTAGCTATGTGCATGCGTACATTGTAATTAGGACTGGAGTGTTTTTGCACGAGAATAAAGCGAAAATAGCCTACAAAAAACGGAACGGACTCGAGGGGTTACAGCTGGAGATAGCTAACGTTAGCTGCTAGCTAAAGCATGGAATACTTCATGATGCCTACGGAGAAAGCCTTACAACAATTCAAGAAATCGGAGAAGGATGTAATCGGTGGGCTTTGTAGGTGTGTATTCAATGATGAGCATAATCGAGCTATCGATTAGATGTGTTTTGCGGTGTTTTGTATTGCAACTGTGTTGTTGCTGCGTTGTCTAACAGCTTGCATCTAGTTAGCAGGCTACAATGAACTGGCACAACATGGTCTGGAAGGTATGGCTTCATGTTAGCTGTGCATATCAGCGCAGATCCCAAGGGCGGGACGGAAATTATGATTTAATAATTTGTCCCGAAACATTGTATCAGCCAGCAGTGCCAATAACAACCGTTGGTGTTCGGGGTTGTGGCGAAAGAATATAAATAATTATTTAAAATCTGTACATTTTGTATCCAGTTAAGTCGAACCACGTGGTTACTATCTCACTGCCCGCCGCTTCGGGCTGCTGTGGTTAGCGCGCGCTAGCTACTATTCCAGATGTTTTCTACCATGTTTTCCCCAACTGGCGTCGAGTAAAATCATGTAATTATAATTGTATTACACAAAGTATGAATATGTCATAGTTTACTGTTGTTGGGTCCCATATGGCGCTAACATACGTGGTGTAGCGAGTGGATGCTCGTGCCATTGCTAATCAGCTAACTAGCTCGTGGGCAGCGCGGCCATGCTGTGTGTCGTGTGGCCAAGCTCTCGAGCTAGTAGCATGGCATGGTCGCGTGTTCCACATCCGCAATAGCATTTGAACATAAACAATAAACGTATAAACAATTCGGCATCATTGAGTTGTATACAATATTTTTATGCATTTCAATTTTGTTTAGTTGATCTAATCAGTGTAAAGTTGTTTCAAATAGGTAGACGAAGGGAGAAAGCATTGTTCTCTAACCTAAGGGGTGGTCTTTGGTGTCAAATTTCATCTGTTTATAGGCAACTACAGTACAGTACTGTTTTTGTAAACCGCCTGACTCGATTTCTATCACTAGTAAACGCTACTAGGTACAGTAGTTCGTTAAAAGTAGTTATTCATTCGTAATTTGGTTCGGCGAACAGAGTAAAATATACTTAGCCAGCTATAATGTATATTAGGAGAAATTAGTCTTTGCCCTGAATCAACGATGAGACTGGCAAGGTAGCTTTACTCGAGTCAGACACTAACAGATGCTGTAGCCAAACACCATAGGATGTGGCAGTGCTTTAATCTTGTTGTTTGTTGCGCTGTTTAAATGCGTCCTCAAAGCATTTGCCAGATTTGAGTTATTGTACAGTATTCACCCTGTTAAACATTGCGCTGTTGAAAGAATAACTTAATCAAAGCATAGTTTTATCCATCGGTTACATATATTGGTACTAGTTCTCTATTTCCCACATTTTAGCTTGTTTTGCACAGAAGATCACTGCCTTATTTTTTTGTCTTAATAGATAGTCTTGACGGATCCGGTTCTTCCACATATTTCTGCAACGTCTGCACATGTAATGCACTGATGCTGGTGTCTAGCGAATTTATAGATAATATGTTAACACAAAAGACTGCCACACCAGACTCATTTTGTCAGTGGATAGATGATGAGTGCAAAATTACGTATCTTCTGTAGAAAACATGCAGTTTTGTCCATATGTTTTTTAACAATTTGGCTAAAGACGTTGACTTATTTAACCATCTCATCGTTATTAATATACTTAACAACCTAAGGTTATCAGATGAATATCAAGTGTGTAAACGTAGGGGTTTTATCAATGGGTGTTAAGGACGTGACGATGAATTTATAAAAGCATGTAGGTAGGCGCTGTGAATGCACTGCTCCTATGAATTGTCAGAGGAAAGCGATTGAGAAGCAAGTTAGAATGCGACCGGCTGTGGTGTGCGCACCTGGCATTGGAGACGTTGAAAGAACTTGCCGTTCGGAGCGACTGAGGCATCTCGCAATTGCTTGCTAATATAAACAAAGCGTAGCGGTTAAGTATTGTTCTCTTTTTGTATTATCTATTCAGTGCTTGCTCCAGGTATCTTCCTTATCCACATACATACTGATAACCTGGCCTTGTATTCAACTTGCCCCAGACTGAGTACCATGTAATCCACCATACAACATACATGAAATAATATCTAACTTGCTCTTTGATGTCTACCTACTGTTGAATATCTCACCAAGAAGTATGCTTGCCAATCGGAAGCTACCAACCTGAAAGTTTATACACTGATCAGCCTTAACATTATGACCACCTGTCTAATATTGTGTAGGTCCCCCTTTAGTGTTCTGACAGTTTTCAATCAGAACCAGCATTAATCTTTTTAACAATTTGAGATACAGTAGTTCATCTGTTGGAGCAAACCACACCATCCAGCCTTCACTCCTCACGTGCAATGAGCCTTGGCCGCCCATGACCCTGTCGCCAGTTCACCGCTTTTTCTTCCTTGGACCACTTTTGATAGGTACCGACCACTGAAGACCGGTAACAGCCCACAAGAGCTGCTATTTTGGAGATGCACTGACCCAGGTGTCTAGCCATCAGAATTTGGCCCTTGTCAAATTTGCTCAAATCCTTAATGCTTCTCCATTTGTTCTGCTTCTAACTCATCAACTTTGAACACACATTGCATTGCAGTTTGTTGCATTTGGGGCTGCTGTTCTGTTGGCAAAAGGAGGACCTACCTGCATAATTTTCATAATTACATTAATTAGCCCATGCAAAAACCTAGACAATCAATTAATATGTGGTATTGCACTCAAAACTATGCTATTTTACAGGCATGTTGACTAAGAACCAGTTCTTATTTGCTGCTATGACCTGGCAGCAGGTAGTGTTAACAGAGTTGCTCAATGACAGGGTCTTTGCCTTAGCGGTTTGAACAGGGTGCTTTTCAAATCCTAGAGGCTGGGCAGATGAGATGGACGGGGAAATTCTGGTTAGATATTTATTTGGCTGAGAACAGAAACCTGAAGGACCAAAAGAGTCCAAATTAAATATATTATATAATTAAATAAATATGATTACATTTTTAAATAAATACATGACAAAATAAATAACTAATGATATACATTTTACAAATGTTAATTGTACATTGCTGTAATGTTAACAATGGGTAATTTCCATGGTAACATGACCGTTTGAAGTCAATGTTCATTTTCTCCTTTTGTCACAATGTGGTTTGATGTAGAAAAAGGGAGACCAGGAGCCGGTTGCAGCAGCTGTGCGTAAATTCAAACATAGCCTAGTTTGAACGTAATTCCAATTTAGGATGGAGTTTAGGCACTACAAAAATTTTAAGGGTTGCACCAGCTGAAATAGTTCCAACTTAGGCATAAGTTACAACTTATATATCACACCTAGCCCTTACTAGGTGTAAAGTCCAACTTAAAACAACGGTTGTCATGGCACGCCGTTTTTGAACGGCTATTTCATCACCAAATTAACTTTTGAGAACATTTGATGCGAGAAATCAACTGTGTAGATTTCAAATATTGGCATTTTTACAAAAATGTATGACGAATCGAAAATGTGATCAAACGTTTTCGGAAGTGAGAATCTCCATAAGCATAAGCGCCTGCGGATGTAAATTAGCTAGCGAGCCAACCCTGTTTTATTCATTTCTATCTACTTGATCACATCATATTTTTGCCACTATTATTGAAGTGCTGATTTAAGTCAACTTTATAAGATAATGTACGTACATAGTCAGAGACAAACGCTAAAATAGCATATTGCCGTTCTGAAAAAGCCAGGCTGTTATTGTCAACAATTGTCGTTATGTTTGGGTTCTGCAGACGGCGTCTGTGCTGGGGTATTATTGCGCAATACCAGCAAAGAAAGAACACAATAGTTTCAATTTCAATACAGTGAGAAAGTGTGCGCTACCAAGATGTTATACAGTTACTAACATAACAAATAGCAAGCATTATCAACAGTTTGTTTCTTGTTAATGAATTAAAGTCGTATTTTGCATGTAGGCAAACGGTAAATAACAAACTTCTCAGATTATCACCCTGACTGATTTCATTCTGTAATTTGGCTACACCATAAACGCTGCATCAAGGCTACTTTCCTTTGATTGGCCACAGAAAGTAAAAACAACATTTTCTGCAACAATATTTTGATTAGTGTGGACTTTACGCCAGTGTAGCTACGTTGAACCTTAAGTCTCCGTGGTGCAACCAAACAGCACCACAGCTTTAGTATGAAACTAACTAAGTTCAACGTATCGTTTAGTATGGACTTTGCACCCTAACTTAAGAGAGAACTTACGCAAAGCTGGTGCAACCGGCTCCAGAGAGTAAAGTACTGTTCTTTTCTTTTATTCAGAAACTCTTGTAAAAATAACAAAGCTATGCCAAATATGGCTTTTAGTTACTAAGGGCAACTGTGATAACCCCAAAACAACAAACCTCTATCTGCTCTTCAAGGGGACTAACACTCAGTCCATTACGTGGACTAATTGACATGAGAGTACACTGTTAACATAGATTTAACCTTCACAGGACAAAATAATACAGCACATTAACGTAGCGCGTCACAGACATCATACTCTGAACACACTTAGGTTTAAACTAGGGCTGCAGCTGTCTATTATTTTAGTTATCGAGTATTCTACTGGTTATTCCATTGATTAATCGAGTAATCAAATAACAAATACTTTTGTTTTTTTGAAGAGCAATAATATACAATAGTTTTGTATAATGTTTTGGAAAAAGAAACAATTTTATTGCTTACAATATCATCTCTCAAAAACTACACATATTAAGGGCAGTTAAGTGCCATATTATATTGTTCTTTCAGAAAACGTTTTCTTTAAAAACAATATAAAAAACAACCTAAGGCATGCAATAAACAATACTTTCAGTTGTGCAACTTAACTTTCAGAACTATAAGTTTCAATCTGAGACTGATCTGTTTATAGGCCTATATGTAAATATTAGTTATACTCAACCTATTTTAATTTATATATTTTATTACAATGTCACACAGCTCTGTTACACTTATGCTAGTATATCATTGATCAGCTCCATGGAAAGAGTGAGAGAAATTGGCGCGCAAAAATCATCAGTTTTTCTGAAGGGATAGTCAACAACTCAGCTCTTTAGATGAAATTGTGGTCACCACTACAAATTTTCTTGTCTGTTTGTTTTTGGTAGTTGTTGTGTTTGGTGTAGTTTCATCGTCCATACGATGGAATGGATGTTTAAGTTAAACTCAATGTTTTCTGTTGAGATGCTGAAGCATTGACATTGTGCTATTATTGTGGTAAACTAGTTTGATTTTGCAGTACACACCCTGTAAAGAGTTTTTGTTTTAATTATGTTTGAACTGATTCCAAACTTTGGACACTTTCTGTCGTTTTCTTCAGCCTGTCTCTTCTCTTAGCATCTCACTATTTACACTCTCTTTCTTCATTTTGTAATCTGCGACATTAGTCTTCATGGCATGTGTCGCCAGCACGGTGTGTGACAGTAATAATCATCCGTGCGGAAACACTAGGGTTGCAACGGATCAAAAAACTCACGGTTTGGGCCGTTTCTCGGACCAGCAAAAAAAAGACAAGAAAAATAAACACAAGATTTCTTTTTGTTTATTAACTATATGGGGAACAATATTAGCCTGGAAAAATCCAGACCCAAATCCGGAGGAGATATGGGTCTGGGATCTAGTAATGAAAACGACCCAGCTCGAGGGGCGGCACCAAGTATGCATTTGAAAATCTCACTGTACGCAATTGGATATAACTACGACCTATCACCAGTGGTTTTTCGCTAAGCACCTATGGCAGAGCTAACTAGTAGATTAAACTCTAAAGCAAAAACCTCCTTCCTAAAAAGGAACAATTCGGGCACCGTCTTCTGTCCCTCTTTTAGACAAAAAGCCAAGTCTAACTTGTTCATTGTAGTGGCCAAAGCCGTTTTAAACAACTGGTGTTATTGCGATCTTACAATGTTTACTAATGACTTCGAGGTCGCAGCGCTGTCGTCATCTGTTTAACATGCTTCTGGCACGCCTATATCAGACACACCGATGTGATTGGTGCAGCTCGGCAACAAGGGCATAGTTAATGAGCAGAATTACTCGGTGCCAGAGTAACTTGCTGAGCAAATTCAAACTGTGCTCTCGCGAGAACTCTGGATTTCCAGGGTAGAACAATATGGGAGAGAAATGTGATTATTATTGATTGTTGTTTAGGTTTATTAAATCACGTTAAGCCTTTTCCTTACAATAGACTTTAATGAAGCAGAAAGGCTTAACATCAGATAACGCCCATAATAATTAAAATTTGGGTTGTTGTTTTTATAATTTTCTGTGGTTATGATGAGCAATATGAGAGAGAAATGTGATTAATATTGATTGTTGTTTAGGTACATTAAATCATGTTAAGCCTTTTCCTCGCCATAGGAGCCAATAAAGAAGAAAACTTTAACGTGATATTACTTCTATAATTGTTGGATTTCGGTTTAGTTATTTTGACAGGCTTAAGTTTTCATGACAAGATATGGCCATGAGAAATTTGGTGATGATTGACCATTGTTTAGGTACATTAAAACCACGTTAAGCTTTTTCACGTTACGTTTTAGTATGTCCCGTATGCGACGAGATGTCGTAACGTGGCTCAAATACTTTCAGCATGTGTTTAAAGTCCTCCTTTTGCACAACCGAATATGGCCTCATGTCTGCACCTATAAACACACCAACAGCGTTTGTGATGCCTTAATTGCTTAAATGCCACGGTGATAAGCGGTGTTTTTGCAGCTTTCGTTTTCACTCCTGTCAGTAAAACACCGGGGTGATGTCGCTTCAAATGCGTGGCCATACTTGATGTGTTTCCACTGTTATATGGCTTTCTTGTGCCACATTGCCTACACACTTTCACGGTTTTATCCACTAACCTCTTTCCTTCATCATTATATTTAACAGGGAAGCCAAAATGCTCCCATACAGGGGATATAAATGACGCGGGGCATTCAAGCTCCTTCGTTCCTCCGCTCGCCATGACCATGCTGTGAGCGTACTGAACATGCGCACAACTTTTTTTTCAGAAATCAATACACGGATCACGTGTGTGCCGAACCAAAGATATTGATCTGAACGGATCACGGATCAATGGTGATCCGTTGCACCACTAGGAAACACTGTGAGCGATACAATGTTGGTAACACTGGTTAAACAAAACTTGGTAACACTTTATTTGGATCTGTAGACGCTTTACAGAGTATCAATAACAATCTACAAAATATCAACAACATTTACCTATCTACTAACACTTACCCTAACCTTAAACCTCATCCAATCCCTAAACTTAACCATTTCCCCAACCCTTAGCCTAACCCTAATTCAAACCCTAACCCTGACCTTAACCTTAGAAAACATTAACTATGTTTTTTAGTAGTTTTTTATAGTGTGAATACCTGTAGAGCATCTACAGATGGTCATTTTGACTATCCAAATAAAGTGAAACCCAAAACTTTAGGGAAAATCATTATTAATGTTACTTGAGGAATCGTTTCAGCCATAGTTTTAACCTCCTCGGGATTAAAACTCATGAATACATTATGTAGTATACGGCGGCAGTGTAGTTCATGCTCTTGAAGGATGAAGACAGAGTTGAAACTTGCACAAGTAACAGGAGAGACTTCTCACACACAATGAATCACAGCACGCCTCTGGACACCTGAGCTTATAAAGCTCCTGTTCTCATTAACTCCAGCTGATAGTAATAGGCAATCAGACTAAACAAGCCTTATGCTACAATCACACTTTAGAGACCTTGTACCTAATCCTGGTGTCCAGAGGGTGGTGCTAATGTTCCATATTTGCACTTACATACATGCATGCATGCATACATACAACTCAAACTGCAGTACCTAGTACTGGAATACACAAAAGAACAAAAGTCTATAATTTAAATACATAGAATGACATCCCACCCTGGGATGCAGTTACACCTCCCACAATTTAGACGTTAAATTTGCACTTTTCTGAAAACAACAAAAAAATACAAAAACTGAGGTATTAGGTTGAATACAAGAGGCCACCAGAGCAAAATTTAAATCAAAATTATTTAAATATATTGATAAACAGTTAATCAAATCATGTTTTTTTGTAAAGTTGCCACTAAACAGAACAACTTTGTTCTCAGCATCATACTGCCACTTGAAACCCCTTTATCTCCAAACCTCAATTTCTCACAAAAAAGAGACAGACCAGAGTTCCTAACATCCAGAGTAACTACTTGCACTGAAATGTAGGTAGGGCTGTTGTATGGTAATAAGGGGGATTTCACTGTATGGTCTTCATACCCCAGTCTATATAGGCATGGTTGTTATGGATGGAAAGACTGTGTGCACCACTTGAAGTATTTGCCTGTATGTTATGTTGAAATGTAATGAATGTGATTACATCTCTTTCTATCCTCTGAGTAAACTGTAATGAATGTGATTACATCTCTTTCCACCCTCTGAGTAAAATGTAATGAATGTGATTACATCTCGTTCCATCATCTGAGTAAACTGTAATGAATGTGATTACATCTCTTTCCATCCTCTCTCCGCAGTCTGGCTAACATCCCTCTTAGCCCGGAGACCGCCCAGGATCAGGAAAGACGTATCCGCAGAGAGATCGCCAATAGCAATGAGCGGCGCCGCATGCAGAGCATCAACGCAGGGTTTCAGTCGCTGAAAACCCTCCTGCCACACACGGATGGGGAGAAACTCAGCAAGGTCAATAATAAACAATAATTTTCAACACACTAATTAGAGAGCTTTTACTTTTTTGTTATTCCCCAATTTTTCTGGCCTCCCAATCGGTCTTGTCAAACTCTCAGTGACCCTGCCTTGTCGGCAGCTCCACAACTCCTTGGACAGATGTGGGATGGTGAGGGGTGCTCACATGGTTCATCCAACCACATGTCGCCGAGCCGTCCGATTCTTTTAGCAATGCTTTTCCAAAAAGGAAGCCTTTATTCAGATCATGTATGGGATGATGACACTCACCAATTATACTTCCACGATTAAACTTGCAGGCACCCAGTTTGCATGCAAGGAGTCCTGGTGAGCGATGCAGCAAGATGGATAATCTGATTTATCTAACCCAAATACAGGGCAGCACTATGCCAATTTGCGCTGCCTCATCCCAGAGAAAGTCAGAGAAACCAGTGTGGCTCGAACCACTGACTATTATGAAGGAGACTCAAGGCCCACTACGTCACGAATTATGGCGCTTTGCTACACACTGTCATTCTGGAGCTTTGCTACACACTGTCATATTATGGAGCTTTGCTACACACTGTCATATTCTGGAGCTTTGCTACACATTGTCATATTCTGGAGCTTTGCTACACATTGTCATATTCTGGAGCTTTGCCACACACTGTCATATTCTGGAGCTTTGCCACACACTGTCATATTCTGGAGCTTTGCTACACATTGTCATATTCTGGAGCTTTGCTACACACTGTCATATTCTGGAGCTTTGCTACACACTGTCATATTCTGGAGCTTTGCTACACACTGTCATATTCTGGAGCTTTGCCACACACTGTCATATTCTGGAGCTTTGCCACACACTATCATATTCTGGCACTTTATTTGCTACACTATTGTCATTCTGGAGCATTGCTACCAGGGTGGGAAATTAACACCCGCCACCCGCCAATGGCGGGTAGATTTTCACATTGGCGGGTAACTTTTCCCTATTTACCAGCCACTCTGGCGGGTGAAATATACAACATATGATACTTGTTTTTTTTATTCGGCTACTTTAAACATTACTTGTTTCGGATTGGAGATAAATGCGTTTGACAAAAATGCGGAAGCTTACTCATTAACAAAGAAAGATGCACTTCTGTCGAGGTGCATATTTGATTGGTTTTCGCGGAGCTAGTCTGTGAGAACTCCAGCCTTTAGCTGCGGTACCATAAACATAGTGCGGTACAGA
>JACXGM010025731.1:0-15177 GCA_016801145.1 Umbra pygmaea | reverse complement strand
AGGCGGTAGCCAATTGAGAAAATGCCGCCTCAAATTCGTGCCGCCCTAGGCGGCTGCCTAATCTTGCCTAATGGGCGGGCCGGCCCTGAGTGTTGTTCAGTGACTCCGACGTATAGTGACTTCGACGTACTTAAAATGGTCAAAGGGGCCTCCAACCAAATTTTGCATAGGGCCCCCAAAGGTCTAGGGCCGGCTCTGACTTCAACTGTGAAAGACAAAATGAGTAAAACAAATCCAGAAAATCACATTGTAGGATTTTTTATGAATTTATCGGTAAAACAAGTATTTGGTCACCTATAAACAAGCAAGATTTCTGGTTCTCACAGACCTGTAACTTCTTTAAGAGGCTCCTCTGTCCTACACTCGTTACCTGTATTAATGGCACCTGTTTGAACTTGTTATCAGTATAAAAGACACCTGTCCACAACCTCAAACAGTCAAACTCCAAACTCCACTATGGCAAAGACCAAAGAGCTGTCAAAGGACACCAGAAACAAATTTGTAGACCTTCACCAGGCTGGGAAGACTGAATCTGCAATAAATAAGCAACTTGGTGTGAAGAAATCAACTATGGGAGCAATTATAAGAAAATGGAAGACATACAAGACCACTGATAATCTCCCTTGATCCAGGGCTCCATGCAAGATCTCACCCAGTGGTCAATATTATCACAAGAACGGTGAGCAAAAATCCCAGAACCACACCATCTGGTGAATGACCAGAGAGCCGGGACCAAAGTAACAAAGGCTACTATCAGTAACACACTACGCCGCCAGGGACTCAATTCCTGCAGTGCCAGACGTGTCCCCCTGCTTAAGCCAGTACATGTCCAGGCCTGTCTGAGGTTTGCTAGGGAGCATTTGGATGATCCAGAAAAGGATTGGGAGAATGTCACATGATCAGATGACACCAAAATGGAACTTTTTGGTAAAAACTCAACTCGTCGTGTTTGGAGGAGAAAGCATGCCGAGTACCTACTGTGAAGCATGGGGGTGGAAACATCATGCATTGGGCCTGTTTTTCTGCAAAGGGACCAGGACAACTGATACATGTAAAGGAAAGAATGAATGGGGCCATGTATCGTGAGATTGAGTGAAAACCTCCTTCCATCAGCAAGGGCATTGAAGATGAAACATGGCTGGGGGTTTCAGCATGACAATGATCCCAAACACACTGCCCGGGCAACAAAGGAGTGGCTTTGTAAGAAGCATTTCAAGGTCCTGGAGTGGGCTAGCCAGTCACAAGAGATCTAGAAAACATTTGGAGGGAGTTGAAAATCCGTGTTGCCCAGAAACAGCCCCAAAACATCACTGCTCTAGAGGAGATGTGGATGGAGGAATGGGCCAAAATACCAGCAGCAGTGTGTGAAAACCTTGTGGAGACTTACAGAAAACATTTGACCTCTGTCATTGCCAACAAAGGGTATACAACAAAGTATTAAGATGAACTTTTGTTATTGACCAAATACTTATTTTCCACCATAATTTACCAATAAATTCATTAAAAATCCTACAATGTGATTTTCTGGATTTGTTTTTCTCATTTTGTCTCTCATAGTTGAAGTGTACCTATGATGAAAATTACAGGCCTCTCTCATCTTTTTAAGTGGGAGAACTTGCACAATTGGTGGCTGACTAAATAATTTTTTGCCCCACTGTACATAGACACCTCTTCATACATCAGGGCTCACATTGCAATCACGTAAACATATCAAAATGTAAACCTTTGTACTCTTTGCCCACTCCAATTTACAAATATCCCTACCCCCAGGTCCCCCACCCCACCCTGTCGAACTATCAGTCTTGCTCTCCTTAACACCTGTTATAATAACAATAAAGCTCCTCTGCTACATGAGCTAATATTGAACAACAAATTGAAAAATATTTTTAGAAACATTCATAGTACATTTTCAAATAATACTCCACTCTGTGAGTGCAACCAACTCGTATGAGTTGTACTGTACATCCCATAAATGACTTGGTCGACCCTGCGGCATGTGAGCGGATGAGCGCCCTTCACCATCCCACATCTTCTCGATGGGGGGGGTTGTGGAGCTGCCGACATACCACAATTTATTTTAGGTTGTAAAGAAGGTGCTTTTATTATTTTATTGCACTGCTTTTGTTCACTGCTTTAGTAATTTGACTTGAAGGAAATTCTTTAGCAAATATTACATGCTCAATTGTTGCAGTCAATAGTCTTGGTTTCATGGAAGATGTAATGTCTATTTATAATTTAACATCTTATCATTTCAATGATATAATGTATTTTAGGGAGGAGGGTAGTAGATGTACTACAAATATAAAAAAATAGTGATGATAGGATTGTGTAGTTTGTTTTTGTTGGTAAAACATTTCACTTGTAGTAGAATTTCTGTACTGTAAGATACACATCTTGAATGCTGGCTACTGTACATACGTCTGAGAAGTTTAAGTACACTAAGGCATTGCAATAACTATTAAAACATCACCCTTACAGATCACACAAACAGCCATTTGGTAATTTTACAACCTAAAATCAATTGTGGGCCAATTTTTACCCACTAACCTTCCTCATGATCATTGATGCCCCACAAGGTGAGATCTTGCATAGAGCCCCAGACCGAGGGAGATTGACTGTCATCTTGAACTTCTTCCATTTTTGAATAATTGCGCCAACAGTTGCTGCCTTCTCACCAAGCTATTGTCCTGTAGCCCATCCCAGCCTTGTGCATGGCCTACAATTTTATACCTGATGTCCTTACACAGCTTTCTGGTCTTGGCCATTGTGGATAGGTTGGAGTCTGTTTGATTGAGTGTGTGGATAAGTGTCTTTTATACAGGTAACAACTTCAGACAGGTGCAGTTAATACAGGTAATGAGTGGAGAACATGAGGGCTTCTTAAAGAAAGACTAACAGGTCTGTGAGAGCTGGAATTCATACTGGTTGATAGGTGATCAAATACTTTTGTCATGCAATAAAATGCAAATTAATTATTTAAAAATCATAAAATGTGATATTCTGGAATTTTGTTTTAGATTCCGTATCTCACAGTTGAAGTGTACCTATGCTGAAAATTACAGACCTCTACATTCTGTGTAAGTAGGAAAACCTGCAAAATCAGCAGTGTATCAAATACTTGTTCTCTCCACTGTAGGTGCCATTTTATCAAGATGTTTTGGCCTTTTTAATGTTTCTCTGTTTCTTAACTTTCCCCCTATCCCTCTATCATAGGTTGCTGGTGCAGTCCTGGCCTCCCCTCCTTCCTCTTCTGCCTCTTCCTCTCTTTCTCGGGACTTCTTTCTGAGACCAGACTCATCTGTATTTTGGGGTCTGGTGTCTCCCATTTTCGTCTAGAAAATGGCCCATGGATTCTCTATATATGTTTCCAAGGGAAATGCTAAAATGTACTTTCTTTGAAAAGAGGATTTTGGACCACTGAGCAACAGTCCAGTTCTTTTTCTCCTTAGCCCAGGTAAGACGCTTCTGGCGTTGTCTCTGGTTCAAGAATGGCTTGACACTAGGAATGAAACAATTGTTACCCATTTCCTAGACACGTCTGTACGTGGTGGATCTTGATGCACTGACTACAGTCTCAGTCCACTCCTTGTAAAGCTCCCCCAAGTTCTTGTATCAGCTTTGCCTGACAACCCTCTCAAGGCTGTGGTTATCCCGGTTGCTTGTGCAATTAGTCCTACCAACCTTTTCCCTTCCTGTCAACTTTCCATGAATATAATTTGATACAGCACTCTGGGGATCCCCCAGTCAGAGCTAGTTAATGTGGCTAGGGAAAAGGAAGTTTGGGGTCCCCTGCCGGAGCTGCTGCCCCCGCGACCCGATCTCGGATAAGCGGATGAAGATGGATGGACTCTTTAAACAGCCAGCCCTTTCAGCAATTACTTTATGTTGCTTACCCTCCTCATGGAGGGTGTCAATTAGTGTCTTCTGGACAACTGTCAAGTCAGCAATCTTCCACATGATTGTGGTTGTGTGTACTGAATCAGACTGAGAGATTAAAGGCTCAGGAAACCTTTGCAGGGGTTTTTATTTAAATTGCTGATTAGAGCTCTTCTCAGGTCCACATTTCTATATTACAAATTCTTTATTCTAATATTTTGAAAAACTGCATTTTTTATTTCCCTGAGCTGTACGCCTTAACAATGAAAATTAAAACTAATTTTGAACTAAATTACAAACAAAAAGGAAATTTTCCATGATATTATAATTTTTGGAGAAGCACTTGTATAGTGCCCACACAGTCTTGTTCAAAAGCAGATTTATTTTGGAAAAGGCACCAATCAGAGGCAGCATTTTTATGATGGCATCATTTAGACTTCTCAATGTATTTTAGAGTATTTTTAAAATACAAAATACAAAACACTAGAGTATTTTGATACAAAATACTAAGCCATTTTATTCAGCCTATCAAATACAAATTACAAAATACTATTTTGTATTTGAAATACCTATTTAAAATATGTGTATCATAGATAATGCCCATCCCTGCCCCGATCGCCAGCCAGGGGACATACGTGCTCTTGAGTTGGGAGCTTAAATGTGGTTAATTATCTAAAATTATATATTTTTTTCAGCGATTAAGTTTAATTTGGTCTGTAAGGGCTTCAAAATAAAAGCATTTTTTGTCATTTTAGGTGAGAAATTTGTTTGCTTTTATTTAAGGAAAAACCCTGTACCTGTAACATGTATCTTCACAATGAGAGATGTTTTTTGTACTGTTCTGGGAAAGGACAGTTCGAGAGTGATATGACCAGTAGATGGTGTAGTATTGCTGTTAAAAAGGAATGTTTTAGAAAGGACAGTTCTGAGACATTGGTTGAACTAATGATAAGTGCTGTGGCTTTGATTATTCAATGGTGTTTTAGGTACTACCAAAAATATTTGGTTGAGCCCCCCTTCATTTCTGAAGGAATTTCTGCCCCAATTCAAAAAAGAAGTACATTGAATTTCAAAACTGATACTTATATTTATCAGAGTGTGCATGATTCTTGCCAAATTTAAATATCTAAATAAAAATGTATTTTTACATTTTCTCTTTTCAATGTCCGATTTCTGTTCAATCTTTACTCACTGTTTAATTAAATTCAGTACGTAAATTGCATCTCTAAGACCAGCCCCAAGGATAAGGAGTTCAGACAGTCCCCAACAGCAGGTTTGAATGTCTGGCAAACACTATTTCAGAAGACTTTAGAAATGCATGCAATTTTGTGTACATAGATTACAGACTGCAAAGGTAAGATGATTGTACTAACCTGACTTTGCATTGCATTAAGTGAATAATACAATAAGGGGAGTAGCACAATATTTTAGCCACAATCCCAGGATATCATCCCAATTGTTTTCTAGCCAAGACTTGGGAATCTCAGAACTATAGGTAGGGCAATATATATAGAATCGGAGACAACTTTTGTCAGTTATAGTAAGGCTATCAAAATGAGTGAAAGATTGACTGTGAACATCCAACCACAATATCCAACCAATTGATTCTAGCATGCATGCAAATGAAACAGATCTTATTGTGGCTAAAAATAAAGTTTATCTACACATGAATCCACTGTTGTTCAGATTCAATACCAAGTTTCAGAATTTAAAGCTTTCTGTGGGGACTGTCTGATGAAAATGTCCTATTCTTGGGGTGTGCCTCTGAGAAACATGTAGTGGAAGATGGTAATGAATAAGCTAAACAGAAATCAGACAAAGAAGAATGAAATAATATTTCTTAAAACAAATCGTTTTTTTAAGTTGTTAACCTAGTGCTTGCTCAGCATTTTGTAGAGTCATCTGGCACCAAAGTACATGCTTTGCATAAACCAGAATCTATTTGGAGGTGGATTTTACACATATTTTTCTCCCGTCCAAAAATGTCAAATTTCCATTAAACCTTGTCTCAACGGCAAATCCTCAGCAGGTCAAAGATCGATCACATGCTTCCTCAAAGCACATGTTTTCACACTTCTCATTGAAAATGAAAGTCCCTAGTTGCTAGAGCGCTACCAATTTGCACCACCCCATCCCTGAGCATTATCAGAATGGATACAAACACTGTAGCAATTGTGAGGCAGTTACGCTACATGTCAGCGATTTATGCCACTGTCCCACACAGATGACCAAGATACTACATCTTTAAATTATTATTAAAAACTTGTTATTTTTCAGCACAATAATGACCCCTAACAATGATGCTGAATATGGAATACTCAGTATTTAAGAAGATAAGTTCAAGAAACTTGCAGGAATTTAACACAAGACTACTTAAAGAAATGGCATGAATGTCTACCAGAGCAAATTGCTTCAGTTTTGCATTCTTAGGTAGAATGCAAAAATACTAACTTATAAAAAAAAATACAATTAACATTGATTGATTGTCAATGATTATTGATTCTCTGATGTTACTCCATTTTATATAGTATTTTCTCAAACAAATGAACACTACTGATTGTGGAGACAAATTCAATCACTCACAAGAAAATGTTACACTGTGATGTATGTATTGTATATAGTAGGCTTTGTATATACAGCATGAACATTGTACCTACGTATCGGGGCTATTAAACTTAACACTGAGAACTCATTAACACAACATTTGTTATGCCTTTGTTGCAATTTAAAGTGTTTTGGTTTTGAATCCATGGAGTCAATTCGTAAAAGTTACAAATGGACATAACATTAACAAAGAGATTCATCATGGTACATTTAAAACCTGAGAGAAATATTTATTATTAGTAAATCATTTGTTTAAATATTAGGAAATATGAAATAGCATGAAATTGGCTGGCATCATATGTTTCATCGCTTTAGACACTGAAGAAATATGTGAGACAGACATATGATGTGGAGTGGACAATATTCAGATTTAGACACTGAAGAAATGTGAGACAGACATATGATGTGGAGTGGACAATATTCAGATTTAGACACTGAAGAAATGTGAGACAGACATATGATGTGGAGTGGACAATATTCAGATTTAGACACTGAAGAAATGTGAGACAGACATATGATGTGGAGTGGATAATATTCAGATTTAGACACTTGTGACACACTGAGCATGAACATATTCACCTCCTACCCCCACTATCAAGATCCACTCCCCCATCAAGCAATGCCTTACGTCAAGGAGGAGGGCTTTGTTAACCTTTGACTCTGCATACAGTGTGAAGGGAAGTTAAACACAATATTCATGTCATACCACTTAAAACTAAACAAATTTGCAAAACGCTCAATAGTCAGCTGAAAATGCAGAGCCATAAAGCAACCTTTCAAAACTGGAATGTTAATTTAACTAGCATGGAAAGACAGTACTCGTGCAAAATCAAAAAACACTGCTTGACCAACCAGATAAAAGATAAGGAAAGCTATTCATTATTGGTTTTTAATGCAGTTTCCACGATAAATAAAAAACAGAATTACAATGTGAAGCTATCCTTCACTTCAGCAGTGGAAAACGTTCTTTAGAAAATACATGACCAAATATATAATGCTAAATAAGCATTATCTTTCTTACTTTTAGTTGTTCTGAGCATACAAAAACACTCAATAATTCTAATCCTACATCTCTCGAAACATTCCCTAACATAGGGAAAGTAGGCATACTTTTCACCCATGAATATTTCTATAATTTTAGAGAATTTTATTTTCTGACACTCTTCCAACAAGAGTTACTTTCTGTGCTTGCCCCTAAAATGTTAAATATAATACATTATGCCCCAATGGTAGTGCAGGGGTGCTGGAGACATACCTGTCTTACAGGGATTTAATGATTTTACTGCACTCAATGACATGAGACACTATGATTCGTGCAGATCCGATGAGAGAATATTGGGGGGGGGGGGGGTCGTGGCTGTAGACAACACAGCATTTTACCCATTCTTTGCAACTTTACAACTGGCTCTGAAACCAATTGTCACTCCTAATGTCTAAACCTCACAGCCAATCAAAGGGTGCGGAGAGGTTTTTTGTCTGCAAAACTGCAACACTGAGCCGTCCGTCGACAACTGATGTCTATTGGATGTGTGTTAGGTTTACAGTAAGTGATGCTTTTGACTTTGATTTATATAAAATATCATAGTTCAACACAGGTGATCCCATTTGTTTAATTGTTTTTTTTAAGATGTATGCTATATAATAAATGTATTTAGGGTTAAAAGAACATTACATTGTTTACAAGACCACAGATTCTACATTGATCTAGCCTCTTAATTTTGCACTCAAAGTTTACTAGATTGATGCGTGTAACTTAAAAATTTACTAAACTTTCTTCTGGGGGGACCATGCCCCCGGTTCCCCCAAGAGAGGGTCGGGGGTTTGCTATATCCTTACCTTTTTACCCCTGACCTGTGTGTATGCCTGCAAATTAACCCGCCCACACCAACCGTACATCTCAGAAGTTCTCCCAAATTACGTTCTCAGGAAACTGACTTGAAAACATGAATTACGTTATATGCCAACATATTTGGGATCTTTTTACGTTTCTGCCTGACGTTTTGCTATTAGGCTATATTTTTCCTTCTATTACATTGCACCTTCACGTTTCTTTTTGTGGATTCATGCGAGAACATTCCACACATTCCATAGCGTGCAAATTATATTGCAACATTCACAGTTAAGGTTAGGGTTAGGCATGAGGATACTAAAGGTTAAGGTTAGGCATGACGTTACTAACGGTTAACGTTAGACATGACATTATTGAGGTTAATGTTAGGATTAAGGTTAGCATTACAAAAAAATCTCACAATCACCTGTCTGTATCATGCTGCAGTGGACAACAATACACGGTCAAAGTGTCCACCTGGATTTGAACTCGCGAACTCCGGCTTAAAAGTCGCACATTTCTACACCCGTCCACCATCCCTGACCCCACCCTAGCAAAATCTATGCTACTTACAAGCTACATCATGATCTTTATATGTTCATATTTAATGTTAATAGGTTGTCAAATTTAGTTCCCTACAAACGTAATTGACCCTCTCATACGTTCATATTTCACATGTTTCGGACTCGCTAAATAGTTCCCTTAGAACGTATTTAATGCAATTTTGGGTTCAACCCCACAATCCCACTCACCCTAATCTTAGGCACATACACTGTACTGTAGATACACCAGCCCACATAAACCCATCCACCCTATCCTTAGGAAAACTACACTGTAGCTAACAGCCCGCATTAACCCGCACAAAGACACCCACCATATCCTTAGGTACATACACTGTAGCTACTAGGGATGAGCTGAATATCCATATCCATACTCGTTAATGGGCATAGCCTTCCCGGAAGTGGGTAGAGCTACCCGGAAGTGTTTCCTACAAGCCTGAAATCGATATGGATTACTCAGTCATTGCTACATTCAGAACAAAACTAGTTACAGAACAGCCTCCGACTTGAGCTACAGAGCAATGTTTTTTTTTTCAAACATAGAGCAAATGCTGTGCCAACCAAATCGACACCACAATTAACCCACACAAATCCACCCACCCTACCCTTAGGCACATACACTGTTGCTACTACAGCCCCCATTAATCCACCCATACAAATTATTTTTGCACCAGGAGTGGCATAAATTAACCCAACATCAATGTGAAAGACTGGTGGGATGCATGAAAGCCAATTACAATTAATATTAAACAGTTAAGTTCAAGTGATTAGAATTGTGTTGTTTAAAAATGAAAATCAACCTTACTTACGTATATTCTTAATGTTGTGTTGACCCTTCTTCGTGTTTTAAAACTAGCAATTTTTTCCCTACCGTTCAAATGGTGATTTGACCGAAACCAAAAATAAGGAAAATCTTAAGTAGCGTTTCCATACTAGTTATGCTTTTAAATTAAAGTTTGACTCGAGTACATTCAAAAAAATACCTTAGGTTGCATTTTGGCGAGAGTTACGCTTTAATATTTCTATCCCAGCTTTTTTCAGTGCTGAAATTGTTAATAGTCTTGATCTAAATTCTAATCGCACCAAATTATTTGCCAACTTTAGTTGTGCAAATAATGTATTTTGTTGACAATATATTGCTTAATTTTATTGTCTAAGCCATTGAAGTAAGACTTTCATATCTGGATTTACAAACAGCAGTGCTATATTGAGTTTGAAGATGAGCTGATGAGTCAAGTGTGTTTAGGATTACAACAAAAACATGAACGTTTTGGTTGTATTTGGTTAGTATTACTTGCATTTGATAGTTATGTACATAAATTATCTGTTTATTATCTCAATTACTATATATCCACACTGGTGCATGTCAGCATTATGCCATACATATTTCCATTGCAGCTCAAATCAGATAAACATGAAGATAAAAGATTTCAATGACACTTTCAAATTGTATTTTCTGTGAAATTGGTGTCCAGTCCAAAAAACAATTTTGGGAGGAATGAACTAATGTGGATTGAAGTTAATATGTATCAGTTGATTTTGTGTAACTTGTAGAAAATGGACACTAGGCCCTATTAATATACCCATATAAATTATAGTTACAAAATTTAAATGGTCTGGTTGATATTGATGATTGTTCAGTTTAACATACCGTAATTGCCTCGTGGAGTTCATAGTTTACCCACCTTTTAATTTACCACCACTGAGTACAACCAACAGTAAAACCAGAGACTGATGATTTTGCAGTGGTCTCTTAATTCTGTCTAGAGCTGTGTGGCCATAGTCCCATATTATATTATATTATACAGGCCTAGTGCACCATTTAGCAAACAAGTCACATTCCCTCCAGTTCACGCGGTCCCACACTTTTCTAATGCTTGTGATGGTTTGATTTGCTACAACACAATGTATTGTTCTCACAAATTCA
Source organism: Umbra pygmaea (assembly GCA_016801145.1). Classification (NCBI taxonomy): domain Eukaryota; kingdom Metazoa; phylum Chordata; class Actinopteri; order Esociformes; family Umbridae; genus Umbra; species Umbra pygmaea. The sequence goes on along the minus strand of JACXGM010025731.1, from coordinate 4,382 downwards.
ACTAAAATCGGTTTTAGCTTTGGTGATTCTGCAATTGGTGCCGCTGTTTCTAGAAAGCAATCTGATCATGACATGTGTTAACCATGGGTCTATCCATGTCAAATGTACTGGAGTGGTCATGCAATGGAGGATAGTGGTACGTGCGCCCATAAAAAGGGCCTCCAGTCAGTAACACAACCAACAGGCTACTGTCATCTTTTACCACCACTTAGTAAACAGGCAGTGACTTAATACACTGGACATTTCAATAAATAACAATCTAAATATTTGAATTATAATGGCCTACCAAAAATCATCAGAGCTCAACGGACTCCACAATGGACAAGTTATTAAAGAATATCTCAACGGGTTCGATAAAAAATCCATAGAACCAAAGAAAGCTGAATTGACATCCAAACAACAAATTAAGGATTCAGATGATGTGTGCAAGCGATCTGCTATTGAAGACGCCTACACCACCGTGCTTCGAGAACTGGGAGAAAACGTAGACCGTGAAGGTCTATTGCGTACACCGTTACGCGCAGCCAAAGCAATGCAGTTCTTCACTAAAGGTTACCAAGAGACAGTAGAAGGTGAGATCATTGGCTGTCCTGTACAGTATAATTTTTACAAATGCTATAAATAGATGTTAAATAAAAAGGTATATTGTGAGGTTGAAAATGTAAAATAATTATATTGAATAGGTTTGTTGTGCGTTTCTGGTTTATGTAGTCTGGCACTTTCTATAGTTTTAAAAATGAATTTAGCTTAAGCTTTTTTATACAGGTGCATATATTCGTGTCCACACAAAACATTGCAATGTGCACAGGCCTTACAATTAAGCTATATCAGACATCTCCACTGTTATTCTAAATATATCTGGAAGCAACCATCTCAGTTTCCTATAATTGGAAGCCAGAGTTACATTTAGACTTTCACTTTGATCAGCCCTTTTCAACTCTGGCTCTCGAAGCCAGATACACTAAATATTTTCATTGCAACCCTCTAATATGAAACCTATTTAGACCTGGTACACCAGGTGGGTACAATGAATGATATTTGGAACTTATTTAGACCTGGTACACCAGGTTTGTACAATAAATGGTAACATTGAACAGAAAACAATTCCTTATAGGGCAAGTGTTGAATACACCTACTTTAGACTGTAATCACTTTGATTCTATTATCCAATGGATGATGAAATGTATCATGTTCTTCTTGTACCTCTTACCTCTGCATCCCCAGACATCCTGAACGATGCCATCTTCAATGAAAACCACAACGAGATGGTGATAGTGAAAAACATTGAAATGTTCTCTCTCTGTGAACACCACCTGGTGCCTTTCTTTGGCAAGGTGAACGCCAACATGTTTTTGTTTATAAAGATATTTTGACAACATTAGTTAAAGCAGTTGTATGCAAAATTTGGCTGAATCTTTCTGGTGATTCAACTTTCTGGTAACAGAAGATGACCTTATCTCTACATTACGCATCTCCAACCCTGGTCCTGGAGAGGTATTGTCCTGATTGTTTTCACTCCAGCACTAATTCAGCACACCTGATTCTAATAATTAGCTGTTTGAAAGCCCTGCTGTACACAATACGAAGTGAAATATGACAACTTTCTGTAACAATTTCAACAGGGTTGATTTTCATTGATTTCAGAAATTATAGGTGGAAATGATTGGGCACCCAATTGAACTATTCTTAATTTCTTTTAAAAACATAATTAGTAAGTCCAAGAAATGTTGATTTAATCATTAGTGCTTAAATTAGTCAGGTGAAGTTAATTTAAATGTTTAACTATTACTCTGAAGTAAATCCATACTTGCTAATCAGTCAGATGTGATGGAAGTTCTGCCTGGTTTCAACTGAAATGGAGCAGAGCAAGATGGGGAAAACCATGAAACATATCACACAGACATGCATGAAAACCCACTGGATCTGACACTGGAGTAGTTGATCACAGGTCCACATTACAGGGTCTGCATGGGAGAGTTGTCAGAAGGAAGCTTTTTCTAAAACTTCATCTGAACACTCAGCATCTAAAGTATGCAACAGAAAGAAAATCTGATGAAGATTTTTAAGACAAAATAACTTCCTATTCTTATGCACGTGCAGTTATCCATTATGCTTTACGGTTGTGTGGCAGCCAGTTGAACTGGTGATATTGTGAATGTGAAAGAAAGAATGGTTTTATTTAAATATCAACTAATCCTAATAGCGAATGCCCAACTGTCAATCAGGACACTGAAGCTGAAAAGATATTGGATATTTCAGCAAGTCAGTGATCCTTTTTACATTTTAGTCATTTTGCAGACACCCTAGTCCAGAGCGATTTACAGTAATTACAGGGATAACTTGGATTAATGGCTCAGTGGTTAGGGAGTCAGACTTGTAGTCAGAAGTTTGCCAGATCGATTCCCAACTGAGACAAATGTCGTTGTGTCCTTGAGCAAGACACTTCACCTTAATTGCTCCCAGGTCATTGCTGTAAATAAGAAATTGTTCTTAGTCAACTTACTTGGTTAAATAAAGGTAAAATTAAAAAGTACCTTTGCAAAGGTCACTAAGACATTTGGCACAAGTAAGGACATTGCTTAAATGGAAAATGGTTCAACTTCTATTCACAGAAAGATTCATTGTAATCAATTTCCAGGGGTCTCTAAATTTTTGCATTCAACTGTATGTATTTTTTTTTGTACAGCAACTTCACAAGATATTCCTTGTTTATTATTGTTTGGAAAAGTTTGTCAACATTTTTTTTTAAATTATCAAATATTCCCAGTTTTCCTGAACTTATTGTTATTTTTTTTTACTTTTTGGTTTTACTGTAACAGGTTCACATTGGATATCTTCCAAACAATAAGGTAGTTGGTTTGAGCAAGCTAGCAAGGTCAGTAAGCATTTTGAGTAGGTATTCACAAAAATTGTTGCTTGCATTTGGGCCCAGAGGAAATTTGAGTCACTGGTTACCATATTAATACATTATTTCTTCCCTTGTGTATGTCAGGATTGTTGAAATCTTCAGCAGAAGGCTTCAAGGTCAGCATACCTTTGTCTTTGGGAAAATATTTTGTTATCACTATCTCTAAACAACAATGTGAGTTGCCTGTGGGTATAATGTATTCAGACTACTAATTCATGTACATTATTTTTGTTTTTCCTCAACAGTGCAGGAACGTCTGACCAAGCAAATCGCTACAGCCATCTCTGAGGCTTTAGAGCCTGCAGGTGTAGCAGTCGTCATTGAAGCAGCGTAAGTGTATTTTTACTAAAAATAATAATAACCTGTTTTATATCAAACAATGAAAGTAAATCTACAGTATACTAATTATTACAGGGCTGATAGAATGCTGTTAAACCTACCAATGTATTATGTGTTTTGGATCCTTTCATTGAATTAAACAAATAGTTAATTCCTTTAGTGGCCCTTTTTTTGTTAACACCTCCATGTGATTGTTTCAGTCATATGTGCATGGTGATGAGGGGTGTACAGAAGATGAACAGCAAGACTGTGACAAGCTCTGTGCTGGGACTCTTCCAAGAGGATCCCAAGACACGAGAGGAGTTCCTCATACTGACAAAGAACAACTAAGCTACTCAGGCTAGTTATCTTACGGTCTTTCTAAGCAAAAACAACAAACTCTCAATTTATCACCAAGCAATTCATGATCATTTTTCTTTTCTATGTAATTCTTTCTTTTATATTTGCTTAGTATGTTCTATGCCAAGTACTGTATGGGCAAATCTTTGTTTGTTCAAATTGGAATTGTTTCAACTATCTCTGTACAATGACAAAAGGACTGGTGCTATGGCTAAATTGGATATATCAGGCAGTATTGATCTCAAGGTCTCAGGGAATTCATAATATAATATATGTGTACTCATTGGATAGTTTAATCATATACGCTGCTACCAATAGTTCATATGTACACATTTACAGGAAATGGCTTATAGTTTTAATACACAACACGTGCTAACATATTAGACATTCGCTGTAACTATTAGACATTTGCTGTAACTATAATGCTCTTTAAGACAAAATGAACAGGTGCGTATCAGCTCCAGTGCTCGTCATCTCAGGTCTTCTGAGATCACCTTCCCACCTACGCACCTGTGTTGTGTTGATTGCCTTTGTGTGGACTGTATTCTCCCTTTTCCCCCAGTGCATATTCTCCCTTTTCCCCCAGTGTGTCTTGTGCATATTGTTTCATGTCTACTGTGTGGAAAGACCCTGTCCCTTGGACTGATTATATTCCAGGCATTCACCTGTTTACTTTCATCTATCTATCATATATATATATATATATATATATATATATATATATATATATATATATATATATATATATATATATATATATATATATATATATATATATATATATATATATATATAT
>JACXGM010025730.1:0-15177 GCA_016801145.1 Umbra pygmaea | reverse complement strand
AGACCACTGCTTAGTACATAGCGTTTAGTATTACTATTACTATTGCCATTATTATTTTAAAACTCTTATATTGTTGTAATTCTTGTTTTTAAGCCCACTGCATAGAATCGCCGTGCCATGTCAAAAATAATTTCTCTGTATTGGATGATGTATGTTATTCGATGCACATGATAAATAAACTTGACTTGACTTGACTTGACTATGGACTTTGTTGTGACTGGTAACTACTAGCATGTTTGAAAAAATATATATTGTGTGCATGAGCTTGTGAAACACCATTCAAGACAACTGTCAAACTTTTCTTTTTTTTCAGGAAACACAGGACGAGATGTAACACATCCTTTAAGTGCAAGCGCATACCAGGAGAATGTACATGACCTTGGCAATGTATTTGACACCGTGGAGTTTTCAGGTTGGCACCCTCCCTTGATGGGTGATCCAAGAGGGATACATCGTCAGTAGTAAACCTCAGTCTTCATGGGATGTTTCGGCCATTATAACTAGACATCCTCGGCTGCCGAAGGCCCCTGTGGGGGTGAATCCCCCCAATCACCCAATCAAGTCGGAGCCCAGCAGAAGTCTTGTCTCTTTATCCACAACCACTGGCGCAGGCTCTGGCCTCTAATTCCCAAGTCTCTAAGCAGTCTGGTGGTAGACACTGCCACAAATCTCCTGCACCCACCTCCACTGGATGGACTTCGGTTTTCCATCTGCAATGCTGTGCTTCAGCAGCTAGCTCAGTATAGCATAGTTGTGTTAGCTCATATGCCTCTTTGCTCGAGTCCTCCCAGGGTTCAGTTAGTTCGATGATGAAGACCTTCTACAGAATTGGGGACCAGATAACTATGTCAGGCCTAAGTTTGTTGATTGCAATTTCTGGAAAAAAATCAGCTGCTGACCAACATCCACTAGCATTTTCCAGTCACCGGCCCCTCAAAGCTGACCATGCTCCAGAGAAGTGGGCCTGCACCTGGCTACACAGGCCCCCATGCGAACAAGTTGATTTGTAGTAGATTTGGTGCTGATGGTGGTAGGAAGTTGGAAGCAATCCGTTTGTTTTCCAGGGTGGCTACAAGGATCTTAGGGACCTGGTTATGATGCCAGGTGTGACGTCCCTCAGTAAGGCTGACACTACACCTGGTCAGTATGTGCTTGAGAGAACCTGAGAGAACCAGAGGGCACATCCTGGATATTCACCCAACCACTGATTGAGATTGCTAGGTGTTGGAAGAACATTGTATGTAGCCCTGATGATGAAGCTGATTCGCTTGGCTTCCATGCTCCACAATTCCTTCCAGCTGATCTTGCTTCACTCCACACTCTCCCACTGCGTCCACGGTCCCTGTTTACTAAGGGAAACTGTCTTGGCCCACCTTGCTGCTTACTCCTGCCGGTGTATTTCCTCTGTGTATTCCAGGCTGGTAGCCTAGTTGTTATCCCAGGGCCTGCCTTTCCCTGCTGGACATACCCCACTATGTTTGCAAGCCTGAGATTGGCTACTGCCTCTTCCACCACGCTGGCTGGTCTCCATTTGTAGCCTCCCACCAAGGTTGGTGCATTGTTACTCACCATTGTATCAAAAGAATCAATAAGTGTAATCTGGAGTTTTAATTTAGCACACTTGAATTCCTCTGTGAGACTGGTGAGGGACAGTTTGAGGGTGCAATCTCCGTAAAGGGCTATGGTGGTAAGGCATCGAGGCACTCCAAGCCATTTCTTGATGTAGCCTGTGATTTCCCTTTCCAACTTCTCCACTGTTGAGATTGGGACCTCAAAAAATGGTAAGAGGCCACAGCACTTGGTAAAGGAGGCCAACCAGTAAACACGAGGCCTTAAATCTTCCAGGCAACAGAGTGTTGTCAATAACCTGGAGCCCACCTCTGATTTCCTTCCGCAGCTGCTGTTCCTGTTCTTTATCCATCAGGCTGGCATCATACCACCTTCTGAGGCTCTTAACAGGCTGGTCAGACACTGTTGGGATGGGCTCCTTTCCAATAAAGAATCTGCAGTCAGAGAGCACTCCCTTGACATTAGAGATACTACGCGACTTTGATGGCTTTATCCTCATGCGAGCCCAGCTAAATTTCTCCTCCAGTTCTGCTGCAGTTTCCCGGTACATGGAGTAGTGGTGGTCAGAGTAGTGATGTTGTCCATAAAGGTAGGCGTGTGCCTGAGTTAAGCCGCTGCCCACCCACTACCCATTTTGACACCCGGATGAAAACCTCCATTACCATTTTAAAGGCCAGGGGTGAGATGCCATGATGCCAACTTCCAAGGATTACCAAGATGTGGTAAACTCAGCTGTGGTAAAGCAGAACTGCAGGTCTTGGAAAATACGATTTAACCAGGGTTGTGAATGCTGTCTGGAATATGAAAGAAGGTGAAGGCGGCCCACAGGAGATCATGGGGCACTGACCCAAAAGTATTAGCAAGGTCCAAAAAGACAACATGGAGTTCCTTCTTCCTTGCCTTTGTAGTCTGGATCTGGTGCCAGATCATGCTCGAGTGTTCCAAGCAACCTGCTTTCTATACCAATGTATCAATGTACTTATTCCTTTGAAGGTATTTGGAAATCCTTTATGCAATGATGCTGAAGAAGATTTTACCCTCTTTATCCCATTTAGTAAGGATATTGGCAGAAACTGGCTGATGTTCTCTGCCTTCTTCTCCTTTGGGATCAGGACCTCTCCTGCCCTACGCCACACTCTGGGCACTATCTTCCTCTGCCACACTGTTCTCCTAAGCTTCCAAAAAAACCTCAGGACATCTGGCAAATTCTTGTACACCTTGTTTGTGACTCCATTAGTTCCTGGGGCTGATGCTGCCCTTCCCCATTGTACTGCTTTTCCACTTCTCCCCAGGTCGGAGGACCAGTCTCCATCTGATGTTCTGGAGAGTTGATTGGTGGGATGTCTGGTGACATGGTCATCCTTTCATGCCATCTTGGATCAGAGTTTGTCGCTTTCAGGTGATCTTCCAGGTCTTTCCTTGCCACCTTCAGAGATCCACTTTTCTCTCTAATGAACAAGCTTTTAGGAAACTTGAAGGAGTCTTTGTAGAACTATGTTCTAGATCTTTATTTTTTCCTTCTGCGTTTCCGTAGGTTTTTTTTGCTCTGCGGAGGGATGCCAATCGTTTTTTAATGTCAGCTTGAAGTACCTCAAGGTCTTCCTTTACCCCCTCAAGGGCTTTCTTCCACTGGTTCTGAAGTTGCCTCCTCTGTTGGATGAGGCATTCGATCTCTTGTTACCTCCTAGAGGTTGGTACAGTTGGAGAATGTTTTGGGACTTTCCCTACTTGTATACCAAAGCGTTCTGCTCCATTCCAGCAGAGGATGTCCCCCATACTCTCCAAATTATTTTCTACTGTGCCTTTAACCTCTAGAAGATCACCCCCTTTTTTTCAAATTCTGCCTAAAATACATACCCAAAGTTAACCTCTTGTTGCACTGGACCTAAAGCAAGTACATACATATGGTTGATGTTTTTTAAAATGTAAGACTTTGAATATTTTGGATATATACAATTTATTTAGAATTAATGTACACAGTGAATATGGCACAAGATTAAATAAAGAAAATTCCCTCCCAATTCCCCCTAATCCTGCATATTATCGACAGCTCCACAACTCTTTGGCCAGATCTGTGGGATGGCAAGTGGCGCGTACACGGTTCATCCAGCCCAACATAAATTGTCTAAATATCTGCATTTATTTCAGCCTCGTCATGGGGGCATCTGTCGGAAAAGTGTCCCATGTTACCTCCGGAGGCCTCAGATGACAATTCAGATTTTCATCTGTTTAGACCATAAAACATTTATCTGCAATGCAAAACTGACAACAATTTTCATAGCTCTAGATTAAATCTATAGTAGTGGAAAAACACCCTTAAGGCATTTCTTACATTGGCTAATGTCAGTGTTCATGAGTCCACCATCAGGAAAGCACTGAACAACAATTGTTTGCATGGCAGGGTTGCAAGAGGAGCATAAAAGAACATTGCTGCCCTTCTGCAGTGTGGTCATGTCGACAAGCCAGAAGGCCGTAGACAGATGAGACTGAAATATAACTTTTTGGTTTAAATTAGATGTGCCAAGTTTGGTGAAAGGAAAAAATACATTCCAGCATTTTAACCTTATTCCGTCTGTGAAAGATTGTGGTGGTAGTATTGTGGTTTTTGTCTGCTGCTGTATCCGGACCAGGATGGCTTGACATCATTGATGGAACAATGAATTCTGTATTACACCGTGTTTCAAATTATAATGCAAATTGGAATTAAGTGTCACAAACATTAAATATTTTGTTTTTCAATCAAAATCATGGATGGTATTGTGTCTCCGGGCTCTTTGGAGCACTGAAATCAATCTCAGACACCTGTGATAATTAGTTTGCCAGGTGAGCCCAATTAAAGGAAAACTACTGAAGAAGGATGTTCCATATTATTAAAGAGCAACTTGACAATGAAATCTGCCATGAACTATTTTCTTAAAGTTCAATTGAACCACATTCGTGGCCTTCTGTGTAGTATAGTCGCCCAGTTTCTTTGAGCCACGGAGCAGGGGGGTGGGTTGGAAAGGCTGGGTCACTGCCGTAGACAAGCTCAAACAAGCACCAACAAAACGTCTGAATGGATACGTTGTATTTGCCTCTGCGTTGCTCCTGAACACAGAGCATTAATACACATTTTTCAAGAAAGCATGAAGTTACAGTTATATTTGGCTGTAAGACTTGTGGTATAGTGGCAGACCCCCAGGCAGAAGGCCCATATATGCTAACCGTATCCAGTTTTAACATATACAAACAGGCTTATATATGGGCAGCTACTTGTCCTTCATCCACTTAACCATTAACAAATCCAAACAAATGCTAACCCCACAAAACAACTGTAAACAAATAAACAAATGCTAACCCCACAAAACAACTGTAAACAAATAAACAAATGCTAACCCCACAAAACAACTGTAAACAAATAAACAAATGAAGATGAAATGTGGAAAGTGAACTTAGACTTTGGGTGAGTTAAGGTCAACCCAGATTAAATTACATAAGTCTCATTCATTTCTGTTTCCCCCTCTAACATTTTATTGTGTTTAGATTTTTATGTATAAAGACTCAGATATAAATGCATGCTTGGATTTATTACTTCATCACTTTTCAAGACAAAAAGTTGTCATTAAAACCGCTTTTCAAAAACAAAGTAAACAAACTAGATCACAATTGTTAAATGCCATCATTATGACATAAAAACTAGTTGAAACAAATCCTGGTTTTGGTGTGATGCGTTTTGTTGTAGTCCACAGCTAAATTACACAATCCAGGTACATCACTCATAAAGTTGCCTCAGTGTGGGCCACACCATGCAACTGTGAACTCAAGCAGAGTGGGTTGTTTATTTTCGGCCCCATGCCAACCTCCATTTTTGAATGTTAGCTGTTGACACTCTTAGGTTTATAGCTCAGGGAGTAGCACAGACAGCTGAAACACATGAATAATAAATAAACACTCATCCCCAGAACATCTTTACAAAAAACACAGCTAGTTTAGTTGAAGGTACCGACCTGGTTCCAAGCATAAAGAGTGAAATATTAGTCTATACTGACATGCTGCCTCAGATTGATTCAGACAAATTATTTTAATTGCTTGTGGATTATATCAAATGTACAAAAGGTTGTTCAGTCAAGTCCTATTTGACATGTCACAGAATAGTTTTGAGGTAAGTATAGAGCAGGTAGAAATATAATATTGGGTATCTAAATTCATTATAAACCGTCAAATTCAATGCCAAAATTTTTTTGGGGAACGAGATTGAATGATGTTACAAGGCAACAATGTCCTGATGAAATTTACTTAAGATTTTGCTGAGATGAAACTGTAAACCGGCACACAAAGACATTTGTTTCTCCAAAATGCAAGCGACAACCCCCCACAGACCCCCGGGTCTCGTTCACCCGTTATTTATGATGTTAAAATGAATCTCACTTAGTATGAGGCTCTCCTTGTAGGACGTGTAGCACACTGGGGAACAGGGGGGTGGGGATTGAGAGGAGGAGAGGGAGTGATTGACCGACTTATTCAAATCCCCCTCATGGATTAGAAAGCAGTCTGACAGGCAACTTTGGAAGTCAGTGTTTTTTTACATGCACCAGGAGAACGGGTGAATTTACGAATGATTAAGAATAGAGCAACCATATCAGTGACAACCCTGTGGGAGCGAAATCCATTTGGGTGAAACCGTGTGTTATTTCTCAATGGATGCAAATGATTCAGAAAGATGTAGATGCAAAAATAAGGCAGTGGCAACACTGCTAATATTGGTTTGAATAATTCACATACACTTGACAAAAACACTTAACTAAAAATTAAATTAAGGAGCAGTCTTAATGATCTTTATGTTTTTAAGCATTTGCTATATCAATTCACCATTCCATAATGATATATAGCTACACACAGGTCGCTTAGTGTTCCAGGCCGTTTCAGCATTCTATTGTAATGTTATGATTACAGTGGTGTTATATTACTGTAGTGTTACTATCATGGTGTTATCATCACTAGTGTTATGATTACAACACTTCTAGCTTTAGCAGTCCTCCATTTACTATGTACTAGTATAGGTATGTGCTAGTTTGTGTGTGTGTGTGTAGGTGTGTGTTTGGATGTACAGATGCAGGAGGATATGTATTCTTTGTTCTGGCTAAGGCGCTTATTACCAGTCTGACTGTCACAAAAGACACCCACCACATTTGGCCAAGGACCTGATTGGTTGACATTTATAAATATTTCATAATAGATTTCTAGACCCAGGGGGTGCCACTCCAAGCTGAGTGGATGTGTCTGTTTAAAGCATAGACATACAATGAATAGAGCCCACTCAGAGAACCACTATATATAGTTCTAGAATGTTATAACCAGTGTTAGCATTCATGTTAGCATTCATTTGAATGTGATGGTGAGATGAGCCAATCAATAACAGAAAAATGTAATGTTCTGCCAAGGCAATCAATACACTAAGGCTAGGGTGAGGAACAGGTCAAACCCATGGTTCAATTCAGACATATCTGATTCATAAAAAAGAAGTGGCATGGGCTAAGGCTAGAGAAACAGATTCTAGCTCTGACTGGCTAATTTTCAGGCAGCCAAGAAACATGTCTACCATGCTTATTGGAAAGGCAAAATGAGATTACTATGTGTATGTGACTACTCTAGATGATTGTTACGGGTATCCAGCACAAAATTTCTAAAAAGTAGCAAAGTCACTAAAGAACTATATGTACCGTATGGTGGACGTTGAGGTGAAATGTTATAGAGATAGCCTACTATAGAATAATACTCTACCATGTGTGCACACTTATTAGGGAAGTCAGTACTTTGACCATATCATGATTATTATGCATATGTTCCAACTCCAAGCTGTATAAACTGGAATGCTTATTGGAATGAAGCATATCAGGTAATGTGTATTTGTGTAAGGAGGGAGGGTGTTGCCTAAGGAGATCAACACCCTATATCAAGGTGTGCATAATAATTAATCATCTTCTGTTCCTCAGGCAAAATGGGACAAAAAAGAGATTTAACTGATTTAATAAAAACATGTAACTATTATATAACTACTAGATATTGGGGTGTGATCACAGAACCATCAAACTTTTTATTGCAAAAAGTCTACAGGGTTGAAAGAAACATGTTGAGTAAAACTAAATGCAAATTAACTGCCAAAGGTTTGAGAAGACTCACACGTGAAGCTACCAGGAACCCATTATCCTCCAGTGCAGTAATATTCCAGAACTGCAACCTACCTGGACTGCCCAGAAGTACAAGGTGTTCAGTGCTCAAAGACATGGCCAAGGTAAGGCAGGCTGAAATCCAACCACCACTGAACAAGACAAATACACTGAACAAAATTATAAACGCAACACTTTTGTTTTTGCTCGCATTCATCATGAGCTGAACTCAAAGATCAAACACTTTCTATGTACACAAAAGGACTATTTCTCTCAAATATTGTTCACAAATCTGTCTGAATCTGTGTAACTGAGGCACTTCTCTTTTGTCGAGATAATCCATCCACCTCACAGGTGTGGCATATTTTGTAAAATTAATTTTAAACAGAATTTAAACATAGACAAATAGAAGATTTTAGGAAACTGTTACCATTAAAATACTATCCAATGCAGCTCTTCATAATCTAACACAGAAGTAACACAAATATCCTTTGTTGCTAATAATTACACAATTCATGTAAAAGGCCATTTCTAATTGGCTGTAGTGGCCTTGACTGAAGTTAACATGGTGGCTTGTTTATTTAACGAGTAGAGTGTTTGGTTTTAGAATCGCTTTCTTGCACTCTGCTGTGCGCAGGACTGTTTCTGAAAATCTGACGAGATCCTTTATGGCTTGTGGACTAGGAAAAAAGAATGGCCACAAACAACAAAAGGGAGTGGGTAAGAGGAGTTGAAAGCAACTCTAGACTGAACTCTGTGCGACGTGATTTTGACTTGCGCAAAAGTGATTCACATGAACAAATCTTTAAGAGCAGTGATTCAGTACACCCATTTCACTGAAAAGACTCGTTCAAGAAGAACAAATCATTCAGGATTTGCACATCATTAGTCGGCTACACATACAGGTCTTTGCATGGTGGTGACGTCACTTATTGATCCTTAGCAATTGTGTTTCAGACTTGAGCTTCAGAAATTCTTGAGAAAATATAGCTTATGTTGATGCTATTGCACTACTTGATCAACACAAGTGCTTTACTACTATAAAGATTTTTGATTAAAAAAACAGATGCTACCACCACGCTACTGAGAAATGTAGTTAAACTAGTAACGGCGCTACTCTCCAACACTGGAGGAGAGTGACTCTTGATGGACCAGATGGATGGGCCCATGGCTGGATCAGTAACGGGCATAGAGCTCCACTACGACTCAAGACCCCAGCAAGGTGGATGTGGGGCACTGGTATGGGCTGGTATTATTAAAGATGATCTAGTTGGAGCTTTTCTGGGTTGACGATGGACTCAAACTCAACTCCCAGACCTGCAATTTTTTAGAAGACACTTTCTTCAAGCAGTGGTACAGATAAAGGTCTGCATCTTTTAAGAAGACCATGATTTATATGCAGGACAATGCTCCATCACATGCATCGAAGTACTTCACTGAGTGGCTAACCAGGGAAGCCCACTTCCTCACTTGACCTAAACCGTATTGAGAACTTGTGGTCCCTTCTAAAACGGTCAATTTACGGTGAAGGAACACAGTGCACCTCTCTGAACAGTGTCTGGGAGGATGTGGTTGCTGCTGCACAAAAAGTTGATCGTCAACAGATCAAGAAACTGACAGATATTCTCCAAAGAAAGCCAAGACCACACATTTACTTTCTGAACTATTCAGGTCTGAGGTGTATTTACAACTACAGACCGAGAGCACTGTAGTTGTTCAATAATACAATTTATCCTCAATATAACTTTTCTAATAATTGTGCACACAGTGTGAACCTGTTACAGCCCATGCTCTACAATGTTAATAGTATCCTAACACACACTACGTACTTTAAAAACAGTGTGTACGTGATTAGAACAAATATCTTTTTTTCATTGCTATTTTCTTACTACTTTAGGCTTTAGAAATAGAGTTTACAACATGGTGCTAGAAAAGTAGAGGCAGGTCTTGCTTTTGTTGTCACTTGTAGCTTTTTATGTGTGACTTTATTCAACCACTGTGTGTGATTTGTTGTCTTTGCTGTACAATCATGAACTGTTTGTAGATCCGGCTTATTACCATTTCCATTTTTTCCCCATAACGTGGCTTCCCCAGTACTTTTACTAACACAATGCCACTGAATGTTTGTGAAAGCAATCATCACTTCCTGATAGCTATTTAGATTTTGAAAGCTTTGTTAACTGTATGCTTCTTGGCAGTGCTGTCAGTGACATCTAAATTGGTATAATAATAACGTAATAATAATAATAACTTTAAGTAAGGTTGGTGTTTAGTGGGTAGGGGAGAACTTGAGTCGTTGGTGTCCAGGAGCACCATACAGTCTTAATACGTGTTTGCTCATCCCATCCTCATTCCAACCTCATCCCAACCTCATTCCAACCTCAACTCATCCTCATCCACACCTCATCACATCTTCTTATGTTGTGTGTCATTGTGTTACTTGTCCTACATATCAGCTTTGTCCTCCTCCCACATTCTCTCACTTTCTCGTTCTCTATTCACTCTCCATCGCTCCCTCAGAATGTGTCACCCTGTCTCCCTCTGTGCTGTGTTGGCTCTTGTATCTAGCCTACAGGTTGCTGGATGCTTCCCTGCTGGTCATAGGCCAGCCTGGTCTTTCTGCCTCCCTTCCCCCATTTGTATCATCTCGCCCTCTCCCTCCCTCTGTCACTGTCTCTCCTCCTACTCCTCTTTTAGTGCTCCCTGCTCCTCCCTCAACCTCCTTCATCCCCTCCTTCTCCATTCTCCTCCTGCACGTCCTCCTCATGTTAAATGGGTGAGTGCGGGGCTCACGGCCCAGTGCTCTTGAAGTGATCCTTACGTAACGTCCAAACTGTCTCCCATCATTAGGGCAGCATTTAAAAGAGACATGCTCCAGCAAAAGAATCCCCTCCCACCTCAGCCCACCTTTCACATTGCATTTGCTTTAAAGGCACAACTTAGTTATATTTAACTCAGAGCACAATGTGAGCTCAGCCGACGCAGCCAGGCAGGGTCCTCCATCCTGTTCTATCATCTGAGTCTGGAGCATCCTGGAATGTGCCTAGGGATGGTTCCATGTTTTTATTGTGCCCTTTAGATTTTGCATTGCACTATAGCTGGGATGGGTTGTGATGTTAAAACACCCTGAACATTATTAAATGATATATGGAAAATGAAAAACATGATTATAGAAAAGCATTGTATTATAGGCAAAAAAATACAATAGAGAAATCCATATCCAGCCATAGAATCAAAATACCTATTTCATATAATCTCATATCTTCACTATGCAGCACTTGAAAATTTGTACACAATTTTTGTACACATTTGTCCCTGATGCATCCTAAAACCCTGCAAAGTTGTAATTTCAGTTAGGAACTTGTCCAGTGAGGGTTGTGTCCTGCCATATCAGAGCACAGTTCAGCTACAGTGCATCCAGAAAGTATTCACTTTTTGCACATTTTGTTATGTTTACACCCTTATTCCAAAATGGATTAAATTAATTATTTCCCTCAAAATTTTACAAACAGTACCGCAAGAATGCTGTTTGAAATCTTAGCAAATTTATTAAAATTTAAAATGGAAAAAGCACATGTACATAAGTATTCACAGCCTCTGCTCAATACTTTGTTGAAGCATCTTTTGCAGCAATTACTGCCTTAAATGTTTTTGAGTATGATGCTACAAGCTTGGCACACCTATATATCAGGTTCAAGTCTGACATTTAAGGATGATGGATGCCACTGTGCTCATTGGGACCTTCAATGCTGCAGATATGTTTCTGTACCTTCCCCAGATCT
Organism: Umbra pygmaea; assembly: GCA_016801145.1. NCBI lineage: Eukaryota > Metazoa > Chordata > Actinopteri > Esociformes > Umbridae > Umbra > Umbra pygmaea. The sequence goes on along the minus strand of JACXGM010025730.1, from coordinate 3,680 downwards.
CTGCCTTGATACAATCCTGTCTCACTGGTCTACAGACAATTCCTTGTACTTCATGGCTTGGTTTGTGATCTGACATCCGCTGTTGGGACCTTATATAGACAGGTGTGTTCCTCTCAACTGAATTTACCACAGGGGGAGTCCAATCAGGTTGTGGAAACATCTCCAGGTTGATCCGTGGATACAGGATGCACCTGAGCTTAATTTTGAGTGTCATGGTAAAGGCTGTCAATTTCATTTTTTATTTTTATTAAATTTGCTAAGATTTCAAACACATATCTTTCACATTGTCATTATGGGGTATTGTTTGTAGAATTTTGAGGGAAATAATACATTTTATTCATTTCAGAAAAATGGTGTAACATAACATAAAGTGGAAAAAGTGAAGCGCTGTGAAAACATTTTGGCAGCACTGTACATACCTGGCACCAAACATCCCTGTAGTCAAGCAAGTACCTTTGCTTTAGCTCTGGATGTTTTTGGTCTGGCCCTAATATATGTTGGAGCTGACTTGCAAAGCAAAATGAAACATGCACAGAAAAAAACAATGCTTCATTGCAACTGAGAGTTTTGTTATTTAAATTCCAGCAGGATAGTTATGAAAGTCATTACAAGAAATGATAATTATGTGTTTACAGAATTTTTTTTAACCTTACGTCTCCAACATTCATCCATTCATCCATCTTCGTCCGCTTATCCGGGGTCGGGTCATGGGGGCAGCTGCACCAGCAGGAGACCCTAAACTTCCTTTTCCCGAGCCACATTAACCAGCTCCGACTGTGGGACCCGAGGCGTTCTCAGGCCAGGTTGGAGATATAATCCTGGCACCTAGTATTGGGTCTTCCGCAAGGCCTCCTCCCAGCTTGACGTGCCTGGAACACCTCCCTAGGGAGGCGCCCAGGGGTCATCCTTACCAGAAGCCCAAATGACCTCAACTTGCTCCTTTTGACGCAAAGGAGCAGCGGCTCTACTCTGTGATCCTCATGGATGAGTAAGGTTCTCACCCTATCTCTAAGGGAGATGCCAGCCACCCTCCTGAGGAAACCCATTTTGGCCGCTTGTACCCTGGATCTCGTTCTTTTGGTCATGACCCAGCCTTCATGACCATAGGTGAGGGTAGGAACGAAAACTGCCTGGTAGATCAAGAGCTTTGCCTTCTGGCTCAGCTCTCCTTTTGATAAATTGAGTGTAATACCGCCCCCCACTGCGCCAATTCTCAGACCAATCTCCCACTCCATTGTCCCCTCCCTCGCAAACAAGACCCCCAGGTATTTGAACTCCTTCACTTGCGGTAAGGCCTCATTCCCTACCTGGAGTAGGCACTCCATCAGTTTCCTGCTGAGAACCATGGCCTCAGATTTAGAGGTGTTGATCCTAATCCCAGCCGCTTCACACTCAGCTGCGAACCAATCCAGTGAGTGCTGAAGGTCACAGGTCGATGATGCCATCAGGACCACATCATCTGCAAAGAGCAGCGAGGAGATTCCCAGCACACCGAACTGCAACCCATACCCACCCCAACTATGCCTCAATATCCTGTCCATAAATACTACAAACAGGATTGGTGACAAAGCACAGCCCTGGCGGAGACCAACCCTCACCTGAAACTAGTCTGACTTACTGCGGAGAACCCGGACACAGCTCTCTCTTTAGTCATACAGAGATTGGATTGCACTAAGAAGGGACCCACTCACCCCTTACTCCCGCAGCACCTCCCAGAGTATCTCCCAGGGGACCCAGTCATTCTTTAGATCCACAAAACACATGTAGACAGGATGGGCATACTCCCAGGCCCCCTCTAGGATCCTTGTAAGTATAAAGATCTGATCTGTTGTTCCACGACCAGGACAGAATCCACATTCAACCTGAGTTTCAACTACCGGCCGAACCCTCCTTTCCATCACCTTGGAGTAGACTTTACCAGGAAGGCTGAGATGTGTGATACCCCTGAAATTGGCACACACCCTCTGGTCCCCTTTTTGAACAGGGGAACCACCACCCCGGTCTGCCACTCTTTTGGCACTGTCCCAGACCTCCACGCAATGTTGAAGAGGCATGTCATCCAAGAGAGCCCCTCCACATCCAGGTGTTTCTGGATGGATCTCATCAATCCCCGGGGCTTTGCCACTGTGGAGTTGTTTGACTACCTCAGTGACTTCCACCAGGGAAATCGACAACAATCCCCCATCATCCTCTAGCTCTGCCTCTAATATAGAGGGCGTATTAGTTGGATTCAGGTGGTCCTCAAAGTCAGACCCAGTTCTGGTCCGTCAAGGCCCCTGACATTCACTACCCCCCATTTGGCAGCGCAACTGACCCCAGCGGGTCCTCTCACAGGTGGGGGGCCCATGGGATGGAGAGGGAGGTGCCACGTTGCTTTTTCGGGCTGTGCCCAGCCAGGGTCCGCGGCAAACCCTGCCACCGGGCGCTCGCTAATGAGCCCTCCATCTGGGCCTGGCTCCAGACGGGGGCCCCGGTCCTCCTCCGTGCAGGGTCACTCTTCCTCGATTATTCATTGGGGTTTTCTTGAACCATTCTTTGTCTGGCCCCTCACCTGAGACCACTTCGCCATGGGAGACCCTACCAGGAGCATCAACCTCCAGACAACACAGCCCTCAGGTTAATAGGGACCTACACCAAACCTCTCTACAACGTTAAGGTGATGGTTCCTGGAGAGGAACCATTCTGTCTCCAACAGCATATCCGTGTTTTACTTCTCAGAAGTTAATCACTACGGTTTATTTCAAGATCAGTTAGTGTTGCAGCCAGGGTTGCCAGGTGTATAAAAAATGCCATGGCTAAAAATGAGTGAAAATGCCTTAAAGGAACACGCCACCATTTGAAGAAATAGGGTTATTCACCATCTCCCCTAGATGTAAGTGGGCAACCATATTTTTGTCTCAGGGCATGCATTGTCCTAGTCCGGCAGCACAACTGCTAGCTTAGCTTAACATAGTGAATGGAATCCTATGTTGCCGGGTTAGCATGTGATGAGTAAAAGTGACCCAACAACTACAAAAATGAAACCTAATTACTTCTTGTGGCCTGCGTATTCACAATGAGTTAAAATAACAATGTAGATTAATACTGGTCGATTTCTGTTACTGTTACTTGGGTTAGGGTTAGTGTGATATCTCTGCGCCCAAGTAACAATGCTTTGATTGTGCTTTGGTAATTAAATTTTATGAACTCGAAATATCATGTTTTCTGGTTCGCAATTACACTATACTGTATATACAGAATTATTTGGACACCCCAATTAATGGTAAAGGAATGATAATGGTCTGGGGCTGGTTTTCAGGGTTAGGCCCCTTAGATCCAGTGAAGAGTCATCTTAATGCTACTGTAGACATATTAGCAATTGAGTTCTTCCAACTTTGTGGCAATAGTTTGTGGGAAGGCCCTTTTGTTCCATCATGACTGTGCCCTTGTGCACAAAGCGGGGTCCATAAAGCATTGCTTCATACTCCCCAAGTGTGCCGTGATTTAATAATAATAATAATAATAACCTTTATTTATATAGCACCTTTCATACAAGGAATGCAGCTCAAAGTGCTTTACATCAATAAAGTCAAATAAGGTGGAAGAAATTTGCATCAATAAAAACATTTACATCAGTAAAAGACAAATAGTTAAATTGAAAGCATAAAAAGCATAGAGAAATTTGCATCAATAAAAACATT
>JACXGM010025729.1:0-15178 GCA_016801145.1 Umbra pygmaea | reverse complement strand
AGTAATCAAATAACATTTTATTGTGTGTTAAAATAGTTTGATGGGAAAAACATTTTAAATATGTGTTTATTAACAAATGTAAAATATATCGATCATTTAGATTTGATCATTGGTTTTGTATCACAATCTAAATATAATAACAATAAAGAAAATATATAAATGTGTGTTCAGACTTCTTAACCAAATAATGATACAACAGGTACAAATATTGGGGGAATATAAGGGGAAACATTTGGTTACCTGAGTACATATGTATAAAGTACAATCACCCTGTAAAAATAGCTGTCACTGACATTTGTCTTCTCTGTTCTCTTACAGATCACTATTGCACACCAAGTAAGCAAAACATTTTTTTATTTAATTTCTGCAAAACAAAAGTGTTTCATTTAGATGTTTGTTCAGTGTATGTGGATGTTCTGTTTAAATTGAAGGCAAATGTTTTGCATTGAGTTTGCATTTTCTGTTTTAGATGCTCTTACACAGCAGATGGGGACAGCTGCTGTCAGGCTGTGCAAAAGAGGCTGCACTATGTGCCAGACCGAGCAGGAGGGCCTGGACGACACACCAGTCAGACCTCAGGAGACCATGAAGTTTAAATAGGCTAAAGAGGTCAAATATAGAACATTTGAAAGCGTGTATGCCTATATCCTAGCCTAAAACAGTGACCACGATATAGGCATACACGCTTTCAAATGTTCTATCATTTTATAACATCCTGGCTGTAGATAAAGCAGGATATTCATTATAAGCTATTTAATTTAGGGCATTTACGTATGCCTAGCAATCATTTTCTATGGCTTAATAACGATTGAAATTCCATTGAAATCACGTTGATCCTTAGTTTAGTTGAAATATTTACATTGTTTCAATATTCCTGGTAATTGAAATACCATTGAAATTCCGTTGATCTATGGACAGGATTTCAACGTTGTTTCAATATTAAAACAGGGTGCAAAATGAGGTAGAATCAACATCAGATTTCGATATTGATTCAATGACTTAATGTTGACAAAGGAATGTTGATTTAACATAGTTTCAATGACTGTTTGCTATCTGGGTTGTCTGTATTTTATATTTTTTAAGTTGATTTTTCAACCACTGGATCCAATATGCTAGTTCATAACATTAACAGGTTAAAGAAAATGAAACTTAGTAACTTGCTCACATACCACTATAACTCTGAATACCACAGTCAAATGTGTGTCTAATCACCTGTTTTTAGAGTGATCCTTGAGTACCATCAAGTACTCCAGGGAAAAAGAGATCCTCACCCTTGTTGAGAATGGAGTGCAAGGTGTTTCTAAAGGGATATCTCCATTTCATAAATGTCCATAGTCATTAGAGTGTGGCGCCAAAAAGAAAATACAAATTTAACTTGTGTTTGAAAGTGTATGTTGTATCATTTCCCTTATCAAATTTATTTTCGCAGAGCCATTGCACAATAATCAAGATATTCTCAAAAAATATGCTGTAAAAAAGAACCATCCACATGGTTAAATTTCAACCGTAGTCCTTGGACTTGTTATGGTTGACATATGCCAAACTTCTATTCAGACATGCAAATGTATTTATAATTACAACCTTACAAGAGCTACTGAATCAATTAAACTGGAATGTGGATACATTTACTACAGATTACCTTGCAGAGGTTCAGAGTGTGAGAAAGCACTGCTAAGTGTTTTTTACTGGGATACAGTTCAACAGACCATGGACTCCAAGTACACACTAGGCATTACAGGGTAAACTGGATTCTCTAAACAGCAAAAATATTGACTTCTGCCTTTGATCTAAAAAAAACGTATTTGCTGTATTGATTCAAACCCCACATACTGTAAACATTAATTTGTGTTGTCAAGGCGAAATGTTTATTTCCTCGTGCAAAAATTTGAATGCAAGGCTGATTATTTAGCCCATCACAATAAATTATTTAAATGTTGAAGATAGTAGTCTTCCATAAAAGAATAAGACCTTTGTAGGTCTTCTTGCACCATAGTGTGCAGGGAATTTGCCATCCTTATTAGACCTCTTTTCTTATCCTGTCTGTCAGAGTGAGAAACAGTACAGCGCTGACCTACGGCACTGTCCTTCCTTGTAGAGAAACAAAAAACGGAATACTTGCCTAGAGGACTGGCTGGAAACAGTTCTGGGTCGTTGAAGTTTCTGCTCTCTCTCTGGTGCACTTGCAACATTATAGCTCTTATTTTGGTGTTGGTTCCTTATGTTTTACTACGAATGTTGCTTTGTTAGCCCCGGCTCATTTTCAAAGAAGTATACAGTACATCATAATGTGACTTTTCTCCGGATACAAAAAATATATAATATAATAATTATAATAAAAAAAGAGAAACTACTCTGCATTTATTATGGAGAGCAGTCTTCAGTATTACATTTGGATTAACAAATTAACATAAAACATTCAAACAGTCAAGGTTGAACTTACTTCTTCAATTTACCTGTCTACTCTAACCTCACATATCAGGGATAAACTGCTAGGTCTGACGTGAGATCAAGGCCATTTGTAGAGCTACACTTGCCAGACAGGCTCCAGATACTAAGAATTCCTAAAGGATAGGGAATAAACGAGCCTCCACCTGGAAATGCTTTGGGTGCATTCAGAGGGCACACATGCAAACAGTGATGGACCTTTAACACAGGGGCCTGTCTGACAATGTTACAGACATCAAATGCAATCTCCAGACTGCACCTCCAAGTACCTTTCTCAGCCAATTTAATTGGCACTCTCCTGTGGGGAACAACTATCTCCTGGAGTGAACAGTGTATCAATTAAACATCCATTTAATCTAGCTAACTCATTTTACATGTACATGTTTTCAGGGGATATTGATGTGGTTTGAACCATTTTAAGGAAACTTGACAGAATATATTTGATGAGCTGTATATGTTATTCTACACAGAAGAACATGATATATACATTTTCATCCATCAATCATTTTAATAGTAGTTCAGTCTGAATTCGGACAAATGCTGTTTTCCTGCAAACACAGTAAAGTACCAGCTTCATACAAATGAGCTACCTCCTTTTATATACTGTATAATGTTGTTGCCCTTTATTTTCCATACATTTGCAAGTTGTACTTTAGTTTAGTAAACATATTAACATGGGCATAGCATGGATCATATAGCAATATTATAAAAAATACCCTCAGTGTAAAATATCTGGATTGGTTTTGCATTAAAATGTTCAAATATGAATAATTATTTCCACCTGTTTCTGTATACCTGAAAAAGCTGGAGCACTCCATGAATTAATTAAAAAATGTGAGATCCTGAAGACATATTTTAATTAGAAAGTTATTATTAGAAAATACTGAATGCCTCCCACTGTTTATGTGATGCATTTATTACCTCCTGGTATGAAGTATTAGTGAAAGAGGCTGGGTCTAAATAAAGACAACAGAATCCATCAATATCATGTTATTAAATGCACTGATTCCTTTGCTTTGATGTTTTCTCCAGTGACAACTATTTAGCTACTGGCAAATGTTCATAAATGTAACACTGTTTGTAAAGAACACTGCAGCAATGCCAATGCAGAAATAGTTTGAGATTAATATACATATCTTACATATATTTGATTTGTATGACAAAAACATGCCATGTTCATGTCAAGTTAAAAGATACTATTTTGGAGGGGTCCACATGTCCGTCAGTGGTTCGAGCCTGACTAGGGCTTTGCCAACTTTGCCCGGGCTTCCAGAACGAGGAAGTGCAAATTTGCATAGCGCTGCATGTTATTTGAGAGAGATAAGTCAGATTATCTATCTTGCCATGTCTCTCTCCAATGACACTCCCATTTGCCTGTGAATTCAAACATGGAGGTATAGTTGGTAAGCGTAATCATTCCATACATGAACTGACTAAAGGCTTCAATGTTGGATGAGCAGTGCAAAAAGAACAACAAGGACATGTGGTTGGATGAACCCATAGGAGCACCCTTCACCAGTGTTGGATAAAGTAGCTTGTACAGTTACATTCCAGTTACTTGCCGAGTTCACAAGTTTTGGGAAGTCCCTAATTCATATCTTACTGTTGACCATGATTTATATTTTCTTTACTCTTTCTATTTGTTTTATAGGTTACTTTTAATATATGAAAACCACTTACCTGATAATTTTTTCTTTTTCAAAACTCGTGAACTCAACATGTAACTGGAACGTAATTGAAATGTAGCTTTACCCAACACTGCCCTTCACCATCCCGCGTCTGTTCGAGGTGGGGTTGCAGAGCTACCGACTTAGCATGTTTAGTGGAGAATAAGTGGGGGAAAAAAATATAAAAATACAAAATAAAAGATAATATATATTGTTAGAGTTAACTGTTATTAGCTGTACATATAGTTAGCCCTGTGAACAAACCAAATCACTTTGCCTTACGGCAAACAAATGCCCCTTTGACAGATTCATTTTAACCCTGGGCCTGTCATCAATTGATCACATATAACAATGTCCATTCAGAGATACAGAGTGACATTAAATGGCTTGCTTGACCACAGCTTTGGTTACTGTCTTTTATTAAATGAGTTTAATTCCTGAGTATTTGTCGGGCTAAACAACATATTCCAAATCAGTGTTGACACATTTGTGATGAAAGCATCCAAAGCATTCCCATGGTGATACGTTGGTAACTGTACATAATGGAAATTTTGCTGCATTATGTAGGCAGACTTACGATTATGCCCAATCAAAATGTGAGGTTTTTTACATATTAAATCACCGTTCTACCAGAACATTTCCAAGAAGAGAATAATAATTTCTTCAGGGATATTATGCTAGGTTAGTGAGGTTAAGGTTAGGGTAAGGGAAACTGACTTTTTCAATGTTTCGTAAACATGCAAGGCAGATGTTTTTCTGCCTCCGGAAACATAGAAGTGTACAAATATATTGTTTTGTACGATTTTGTACGTGACGCCTTGAGAACAGTCTGGATGATCACCAACGGTTATGCCTAGTGACTGTAATGCAGGATTCATTTTATAATATACATGTTGTTTAAATAATCATTGAGGCTTGATCATTATAATGAATTCAACATGTATTCGTCTGGAATTAAGAAATAGCTTGCCTGATTAAGTCATACAATATTTTCTTTCTGCTAAATCTATCCATTGTCTTCGACAATGAGAAGGACCCATTATACTGTCTTAGGGCTGCACAGCTCTGGGTCTGCACACTCTTGAATGGCATCTTCCATATAAGGCCACTTCTACCAGGGGACATGGAGAGGAACTGTAGCTGCCCTGTGTGTTCTCAATAATATTGTCCCCCTGTGATGTATAGGTAAATAAAAGGTTGGGTAAAACAGTATTCCCAATGACACTATTGAGCTGGAGGTGTGCTATGTCTTTAGAGCTGACAGAATGGTAGAAGACTCTGGTAAGTCGAAAGGCGGTGGTCTGCGCATCTTTGTTAATAAAGCTTGGTGCAAAGACGTGGTCATTACTGAGAGCCACAGCTTGTCAAAGCTGCAGTGTCTAATAAGCAAGTGTTGACCTTTATCTACCCAGGGAATTTATATCTACTGTTATTATTGCAGCCTACATTCCTCTGGATGATAATGCTAAGCTAGCAATGAAAAAACAGCAAATGCACATCTGGACAGAGCCTTTATTGTTGCAATGGATTTTTAATCACTACAATCTGAAAACTGTACTTCCCAAATACCAACAAAACATCTTCCCACCAGAGGAGACAAACCATTAGATTTTTATACAAACATTGCTGATGCTTGCAGAGCCTTCCCCCTCACCAAATTAGGACAGTCTGATACCTCTCATTGTTTTACTCCCCAAATACACCCTCATCAAATGTGTCAAACCATCAGTGAGGACATTTAAAGTGTGGCCAGAGCGAGTAGATTCTACACTACAGCACCAGTTCCAACATACAGTTTGTAGCCTGTTCGCCACTCACACCCAGCTGACAACACATGCACCAACTCCACCTACAAACAGATAAGAATATTCCCCAACCCGAAGCGTTGGATGAACAGCGATATCCACCTCCTACTGCAGATGTTCTTAAACCTCTCCTGGGGAACCCCCAGCCATGCCATGTATTAGATATATTACAGAACTAGCACACCTGAATCAACTTGTCAACTATTCATCAAGCCCTTGCCTTCTTGAATCAGGTGAGCTAGTTAAGGGTTACAACAAAACTGTGAGATGCTGGGGGTCCCCGAGGAGAGGTTTGAGAACCATTGTCCTACTGGATGCACGCAACTCAGCCTTCAATTCTGGCGACACTGAGGCCTACACAATCACAGGGCTCTACATTGCAGCTATGTATGAAATGCGCTATACAAATAAAATTGCCTTGCCTTACAGTGCCCCCGTTTCACGAGAATTTGCTCCTAAAAATAGACATGTGAGACAAGGAAAAATGATTTACAAGCACAGTGTGCAAGTAAGAATTACAACCTACCATAATGCATCCCCCCCCACTTCTAATTGTTAAAAAAACTACAACTCCCACATTCAGCAAGGAGTCATGTGCCAACTGCAGTAGTTTACTGTGACAACGCCGTGCAGTCAAAGTGAGAGAAATGTGGCGGAAAAACACTGGGAATAAGAAAAAGTATCAATTCTGTGTTACTTGAACATTTTTCAATGCACTCCCTGAATTTCTTTGTGTGCTCCGACAGTTTTTTATTTAGGAGTACATGTACTCCTTTGGAAAAAAGTTAGCATAGAGCCCTGAATCAGGGCCATCCTAAAGACTGGCTTTAAGAGAGCCAAACATGACCACATACTGCATATTGAGGAACATGTTTACAACAACTCTGACCTTTGATGCATGTGGCAGGGCATCCACGCCATCACAGACTATAAACAAAGGAACACTGCCCCAACAAGTGATCCCTCTCAGATGAACTAAACAATTTCTGTGCTCGCTTTGGGGTCAGCCCTATGTTCCCACATTTCTAAGAATTTTCTTAAAAGTAGGCCCTAAAGTTCACACATTTCTAGGACCTTTTCTAAATTAGGTCTTGTGTTCCTACATTTCCCTTCAATTTAAGCCCTATCCACCCACAAGATTTCTTGGAAGCACTTTATAGTGAATGGATGAATGAATTAGTAATTTTATTTCATTAAGCAGCAGAAATTGTCACAAATACAATCATTACAAGAAAAAATAAAATAGGCTGCTATATGGAATATTTTTTACACATTCTTTTTGTTCTGTACTGTTGTTATAGACCAGCTATTCCCAAAGTGGGATACGAAATAAATGGTGGTTCAAAGTGTATTTCAATATCAACCGTAAATCTCAGAATTTCTCCCAAATTACGTTCTCAGGAAACTATTTTAAAAACCTAAATTACGTTATATGCCAAAATATTTAGTTTTTTTTACGTTTGAACTGCACATTTTGTTATTAGGCTATATTTGTACTTCAATTACGCTGCTCCGGTACATTTCGTTTAGCAGATTTAAGCGAGAACATTCCATACATTCCATAGCGTTCGAAATTATATTGCAACATTAACAGTTAAGTTTAGGTAGGAGGATACTAACGGTTAAGGTTAGATATGACGTTACTGAGGTTAAGGTTAGAATTAAGGTTAGGGTTAACATTACAAAAACCGACAATCGCCTGTATGCATGACGCAAGCAATGTAGAACAAAACACACACAAAGTGCCGGTCTGGATTTAAACTCGCGAACACTGGCATGCAAGTCACAGATTTATACGCCCATCCACCATCCCCGACCTCCGCCCTAGCAAAAACTATGCTATTTACTTGCTACGTCATGATCTTCATATGTTCATATTTAACGTTATTCGAGTGTTCAATTTAGTTCCCTACAAACGTAATTGACCCTCTCATACGTTCATATTTGACATATTTCGGTTTTACAAAATAGTTCACTCAAAACGTATTTAATGTGATTTAGGGCTGTTCAATATTCAAATGTGCCTATACGTTATTAAAGTGATGTTTTCATGTCTGAATAGCCCAGTCTCACTGGTGGGGTTGCCAGGTCAAACATAAATTTCTAGCCCAATGACTACTCAAAAACCGCCCAAAATGCCTTAAAACTAGCCCAATTTGTTTACGTTGCCACAGAGTAAAAAAATCCAATACTTTTTTCACAATGTACATATAAATGTGTTTTGTTTTACCCTATTCTCTTAATTTCATATAATGTCATTGACTACTTTCCCTCTCTTTCATACACACCACGCAGTAGCTCCTCTCATACCTGGCACAGGCTGCACCATACAGCATAGCTCACATTTATTTATTTAAAGGAAAATGCTGCAGATGTGGTTGTTTAAAAATAGCCCAAAAAACCGCAACCCGCGACCAATATATTTTCTACCGCCAAATTGATTTAAAAATAGCCCAATTTGGCTAGAAAAGAGTGGACATGGCAACACTGCTCACTGGCGAAAATAATCACAAACTAGTATCTGGAAAAATATCAACATAATGTCAAATATAAAATAGGCTAATTGGCATCCAACCAGAAAAACTATAATTGTTTGTTTCTATTGAGTACTTGAGAAAAGACCTCCAGTAGGCAAATCAAACTACAAACTGGACATTTACTATATGTAACGCTAAAATACAATTAAGTAAAAAAGGAAGTAAAATTATATAGCTACAGTTCACACAGCTGATTTTATTGGGACATATTATTGGATACACTCATGGTGTGTGTGGAATTCCAGCAGAATTAAACCGGCCTGTAGCAGCGACGGGCCTGCTGGGAGAAGACAGGGCTATCACCCCCACAAATAACCTTAGCTCTCCCATCTTTGAATGGTGGCCAACCCTCCCTTTCTCTTGCCTGAAGTGTTTGAAAACAGTATGGGAGATGCTCAAAATCATAATGATGTCCATTTCAAACAATCCGTTACATCTCCTTTAATTAGTGACTCGTTCAATTGTGTCGTTAATTCAATTTTGTTATAAATACTCCTCCAGTCCAATACTCAAACAACATTGGCTGTTTGTTTAACATTTTCTAAATTAAATAGATCAAGCTGCTCCTGCAGCATCAAAAATACATGTTTAATGTGATAATTGATGCAGCTATAATGAATGAATGAAATTGATATTTATTTAGCCTATTGTCTAATGCCAATACAGGACACCAGGCACGTCACCAAACTTTCAAAACACTCTGGGCTCAGACGACCTGTGGCTGGAGGGATTGCATGTGTTTAATTACATTAACTATTTTTTTAAATATCCATATCACCATCATGTCGTTCTTTGGAAAATATATAGCCTATAGCTTATATCCTACTGATATGGAATGGCACATATATTCTCCTAAAAGAGGTTCTCTTAACTCATCAGATCCAAATATAAAATGTACAGCAGAGAGAGAGAGAGAGATCTAGAAAGGATCAACATTTTAGACATTTATAAAAGCGTTGATATTTTGGAAATTATACCATCTACCTCAAGCCGCAGAGTATAACACACTTTTCAATGGGCAGACAGTAATAATCATAGACAATTCAGAATATACAGAATATACCAGTTGGTCAAATCCTTAGACTACAATGTAACTGCAGGACTGTAGTTACTACAAATTATTATGCTTACAATGAAAGATTTGCTAGCCTATTTGCACAGCAGACTTGTGTAATTGGCTACCAAATAGGGAGAAAGGGGGATAAAATCTGATACAAATTTATGAAAAAGTAAATGTGGGAACATAGGTCCTCATTTAAAAAATAACCTTAGCAATGTGGGACCATAGGGCTGTGGAAACATAGGGCCTAATTATTAGTGAACAACAAGGAACCAGCTATTAAAGCTGAGATCCCATCAGATGACCAGCTGCTCACCCTCTCTGCCATCAATGTACACTAACCAGCCATTTTATTAAGTACATGTTGCTAGAAATAGTTTGCACCCCTCTTTGTTTCAAAAGTACCTTAAATCTTTGTGGCATAAGTTCAACAAGGTGCTAGAAAAATTCCCCAGAGATTCTGGTCCATATTGACATTATTGCATCACACAGTTGCTACAGATTTTTCAGCTGCACATTCATGATGCAAATCTCCCATTCCACCACGTCCCAAAGGTGCTTAATTGGATTGAAATCTGGTAATTGTGGAGGACATTTAATTATTGTCATGTTTAAGAAACCAGTTGGAGATGATGTGAGTTTTGTGGCATGGAGTAATAGTCTGCTGGAAGTAGCTATTAGAAGATTGGTACACTGTGGTCATAAACTGAAGGACATGGTCAGCAACAATATTCAGGTAGGCTGTGGCAATTAAACCATGCTCAGTTGGTATTAAGGGGCCCAAGTGTGCCAAGAAAAAATTCCCCATACCAGTACAGCACCACCACAACCAGCCTGGACCATTGATACAAGGTATGATGGTTTGATGTGTTTGCGTTGTTTACGCCAAATTCTGACTCTACCATCTGAATGGCGCTGCATTACTGTGGCTTGTCTGACTTTGCTCGGACCACCAGTACGAGGCAGTGCAAGTTAGCATAGTGCTGCCCGGTATTTGTGGTAGATGAATCAGATTATCTGCCTTGTCACGTCACTCTCCAGCAACCCAGTGTTAGAGTTGTAATTCTCAGCCCAAACCCGATAAATTAAACTTATTAGTTTGGGCCTGGCAGGGCTTCAGGCATGTGACGTGTTTTCATATATATATATATATATATATATATATATATACCGTATTTTAGAACACCCACGTATATTGCGCAGAAATCTTGTTTTATTTGAAAAAATATCAGCATTACAAGGCTTGGCAATCTCAATTCCTTTTAAGGATTTGGGTTATTCTGAGTCACTCGCTAAACTGATCCAGGTTGTGCGAGTCACTTGAGTCAGTTGCTAAATCTCCAAGGAACATTTAGCCATAGGTCATAATAACAGATGAAAAAAAAGCCAAATGTGCTTATAAAGTAGAAAGTGATCCAGAATACGAAAAATGCTAAATGTGGAAATCAACTAAAGATTGACCAAGCATAGAAAAAATCACTAATACAAAAAAGCAACAAAAATGCTAAATGTGCAAATTACTAGAACAATAATACAACAACAATAAAAAACAATAAAATATATTAAATACAAAAACAACAATCAAATGGAACAAACATGTAAAATGTGCAAATAATAAATGCTAAGAAAAAAACAAAATAAATATTTACATTATAATACTACTTTGTTGTGGATTTGCTTTCTATCTGCTACATATACACTAATGACAACGTAGCCGGCTGGTTCGCGCAATTGACTTACTCACGCAAGAACTCATGAGTCAACTCATGAGTCCTCGAAAACTCATAAGTCCTAGACGACTCAACTCATACAACTCATTAGTTCTGTGGTCTGCGAGGCAAGCCGAGCTTGCAATGTTTCGGGTTGTCTGCTTGACCTAATTGCATTTTTATATATTACATTTATACACCAAACCTACAGTAGGCCTAGCTTGGCTACGTGAAGAACATTATATGTTATTTCAGACAACTTAGCTTGCTGATTTGCGCAATTGACTGACTCACGCAAGAACATCATGAGTCATCTGTTCTCGAGTGCTTATGTTGACTTGTGGAGTTGTGTTTGCCTACATTTTTTTAATTGTAATTTATAAAGCTTTTGGCAGGTAAGATGGCTAGAACTAGTAGTAGCTAATGTAGCAAGAGTCTGTATCATTTTAGATCGAATCTTATTAGGACTCAACTGATCTGAGTTAATGATAAAAGAGACTTGCAACTCTGTAAAATAACTGAGTTATTTTAAAGAATCGGATGAAAGATCTGAGTGAGTCACGACTCAAACAGGTCTGTTAAAAAGCGTGCATCATTTTTGTAGAAAGGTGACACGTAATCTCCCCTCACCCAGACCTGCATTGATGGGCACTCAGCTAGTCATTGTGTTACAAATGTTAAACACCCAACACAAATGTTAAACACCCAACCACCCACGTGCTGATTATACTCACAACCGGCGCTACATCATAGAATGTCTCTGAACAGATTCACGCCCACTTTTGAGGGGATAACAAACTGCCATACAGTCAATGACAGTATATGCATACAGTATTGGATCGAGAAAGTGGACTACATACAACATGCCAATGAGTTAGTGATTTGGTTGGGTGCACCAATAATGTTAGAAAAAAACAAAATTGAAATTCATTATTTTGCCAAGTAAAAAGTAATATCCAGAAAGAAGGCAATTATGGCTGCAGCTAGCTATACTGTACCGTCGAGAAGACTGTATCTCCACACACTTATGTTTGTGGACAACATTTGATATCAGGCAGGCCTAAGAAATTAATATTCAGTGATATGTAAAGGGGTGATAACAGGGGATGGGTGGAAATAGGTACGTAGGTATTTTACTTTTATTGGTATAATCATAGCTATTGTCAGTGTCTTGTGATTACAAGCATGCAACCTTAAACATAGGCTACAGTTTATTTGTATTGCTGTCCAGAAAAGCGTACCCAGTACTCTAAATATATAGACATAATATATACATTTAAAGCTGTTTACTTTCAAACACTAGGTAAAATCATTCACTGGTGACTCGATGATACGAGTAAATGTCCAGGTAAGAAACCTCTGGCCACTGGGTCGTGGTGTTACACCAATTTGACACAGCAAGAATGAAAAGACATTTATTTCGTTTTTAAATTGACCAAATTAAGTTTGTGTGTGTATATTTCACGCTTTATGGCAGGCAGGGTGGACATTTATATATATATAAATTACTTGACATATTAGTGATTTTGTAAGTTATAAAACCATCTATTCCCATAGTGGAGTACCTGCATTAATGTTAGTGCGTACATGGAAAACTCAATGTATATTTCAATACTCAAACTGGCCTATACATTAAAGGGAATTTTTCTTGTCTGAATAGCCAAGTCTCACTGGCGAAAAAAATCACTAACTAGTGTTGGTATATATTATCAAGCTTGCATATAAAAATCCTACATTTGTACTTACGAAGAGAGTTAAGAATGCACCTATGCAAAAAAAGTGGGATTAATCATCCTATGACCTGTACATTTATTAATCATCCTATGACCATGTTTACGATTTGCCTATCAACACATCCCTAATTACCTGCAGAACACATAAGCTACAATGAGATTAATTAAATGTATGATACAATCCAAATTTACGAGCTTGACAGAAGGTGCAATATAGTGTAAAATGATGAGCGCATAATTGTTACTTGCTACACCAGTAAAAAGTAAAACTGCAAAAGATAAACGTGTATTGCATTGAGAAATATGCTGTTCTTCAAACTAATATTTTTAACAAAAAATAATAGGCATCTAATCCATAATAGCATTATAATTTAGCCTAAATAAATGGCATGCTATTTGTTTTGCTGAATAAATTGAATTCCAACCTCATGCAATCATTTAGAAGCATATTTTCAGCTTATTATCAACAGTAAATTGAGTGGAATACTGTTTGATTCATATAGCCTACTGTAGGCCTACTATTCTTCGGGTGGGATTTTATGTAAATCTGGGTGCCATCTACAGTATTCATCTGACTGTTTTTAGGAAGGCATATACGTAACATAATTTAAACAAACTCATTAGGATTCTGACGGTTTGAGCAATGTGCACAATATTGTATTTAAAAAGTGTTACACATCCATACACTCGGACTGTATGATCATACTGAATAGTGCCCCTAGCACTAACCCAATGAGATTTTTTACCATAAAATATTTTTTATTGTATTATTTTTGTCAAAGTGAAGTCTGCTGAGGCACTTATCTTTAAAGTGGCTAAGGGTTTAGTCTATACTGTTTTTAAATTCCGATGGTCTCTACAATTCAACAATGGCTTACATGTCTATATAAAACAAGTGACAGTAATTTAAACTACTATCTTGTCTCTAAAATACATGTAGGTGAAAACTAATTCTGGTGTGCAAATCGATCATAGCAAGTCTTTCATGATTGTTAGAATAATCACAGCACGGGCGGGTGAATACCATGCTACAATTAATAAAACTATGAATTTTGTGTTTAGTCACAGTTCTCAGATAATAAAACACTTAGTATTTGTAATGTTGTAAGTCTAAGGATTTATCCAATTGGTATATTCTGTATGAGGTGTCTGATTATTACTGTCTACCAGTAAAAGTGTGTTATACTCTGCGGCTTGCGGTAGATGGTAGAGTTTCCAAAAAGATCTATGTTTTTTACAAATGGTAATGTCTAAAATTCAATATCCTTTCTAGATCTCTCTCTCTCTGGTTCACATTATAAATTCGGATCTGACGAGTTAAGAGGCAAACTCTGAGGAAAGTATATGTGCCATTCCATATCAGTAGGATATAATATATAGGCTATATATTTTCCAAAGAACGACATGATGGTGATATGGATTTTTATAAATATAGCTAATGTAAAACATACAATCCCCCCAGCCACGGGTCGTCTGAGCCCCGAGAGTTTTGAAAGTCTGGTGACGTGTCTGGTACCCTGCATTGGCATTAGACAATAAATAAAGATCAATTTAATTCATTCATTATAGCTGCATCACTTATTACATTAAACATGTATTTTTTATGCTACAGGAGGCGCTTGACCTATTTAATTTATAAAACGTAAAAAAACAGCCATTGTTGTTTGAGTACTGGGCTGAAGTATTGGGCTAAGTTATAACAAAATTAGAATAAATTAATGACACAATTCAACGAGTCACTAATAAAATGAGTCATGACGGATTGTTCGAACTTCACATCATTACGGTTTCGAGCATCTCCCATATTGTTTATTAAATATGTTTTCAAGCAAATTGGACTTTTTCTGTGACAATATGCACATTTCATATTGGAATAATTGGCCAAAATATATATTTTAAATGAGACAAACATTGTGAACTGCATAATACAAAACTCCTATTTTGGAGTGAGAAGATCCGATATGAGCTTTCAATTGTTTTACCACCGAACAGGTCTTTGCACAGTTAGCAGAAAACAATTGTTTGCCCCCTGCTAGGCCACTTAGGGTGGTTGTGTGTATGGACTCAGCTACTGTGTTCAGTAGTATAAAGTCAGGTAGGTCAGATAGGGGGGATTTGATGGTGGAGCTGATGGTGCTGAGAAGTATGATGAGAAAAGGGAAAGGTTGTATGGTCTGGTTAGGAGGGAGGAGAGGAAGTGGGGAATGGGGGGGGGGTGGGAG
>JACXGM010025728.1:0-15177 GCA_016801145.1 Umbra pygmaea | reverse complement strand
TTTGTATTACAAACACTTCTTTTATTGGTCAGATGAAATATGCTAATTCTTTGAGATAGGAATTTTGGGTTTTCATGAGCTGTATGCCAAAATCATCAGTATTAAAACAATAAATGACCTGAAATATTTCAGTTGGTATGCAATGAATCTAAAATATATGAAAGTTTAATTTTTATCATTACATTATGGAAAATAATGAGCTTTATCACAATATGCTAATTTCTTGAGAAGGACCTGTGTAGGACCATGCCTGACACTAGAGCTCGACCGATTATGATTTTTGAAGGCCGATACCGATAACGATTATTGGAAGACCAAAAAAGCCGAAACAAATGAATCAACCGATTGTTATTACTTTTTGTGGAGAAATAATGACATTTTAAAAATACTGAAAAAACAAACATTTAATATATGCTAATTCTTAATATAATACAGAAAGTAGTTTCAAATCTCAAATAAATATATCAAATTATTTAAATTTGTTCAAAGAAAATAAAAATAAAAGGCAAAACACATAGTAGGCATAGTACAATTTGTATTTGATACAACTTTGCCTATTAAATCTGTTTTATAAAACAATCCCTTGTGTTTTGTTTCAAAAAACATTTAATCTGTGCATTTTGATAGTTGTCCTATTATTAACCAATCATTTTTGGTGGTGCACAATGGGAGTACAGACACAACATAATTTCCAGAAGCACTTGATAAATATATCTGGTTTCAAAATCAATACACAAATATGACAAAGAATATAAATATAACAAAAGCATTAACTGAGAAACATGGGATTTCGTCTTTAACTACAGAATTATTCTCTTGCGCAAGGAGTTGGAATAGCCAACTGTTCTTCTCTCTTTTCGCCACCTTCTGACTCAACATCAGAAATAGGCTACTGTACTTTGAAAACAACGTTTGAGAACACTAGCGACGTATATTCCCTGCTAACATGAATGCCTTTTGATTAAATTTGGAAGTAAAAAAACTGTCTTCTGTGTATCATTTTGAATAGGCATCGTATTTGGACACGTTATATGTGCGCAACAATAACTGTTGATATTGGCCGATGCCGATTATGTAAAAAATGACAAAAGATCAGCCGATTAATCTGCGCACTGATAAATCAGTCGACCCCTACCTGACACCTCTCTCCAGTTTGGCCACCGTATATATATGACTACTCCCTAACTTAATTGAACATGGCTGTAACGTATTTCATAATTAGATCTACAAGATACCAGCCTACCTTAAACTAAACCCTATCCTAGCAATGGCCAAACTAGAGAGATGGTGTCACATTTCTTAAAGGGACAGTACAACATAAACCACAGTGCCTAGCAGTGGTAAAATGTAAAATATATAAAGGAAACACAAATAAACCTAAAAACACTATTCTACAAAGGAGTCCAATCTCAGGTCAATGTTAACACCAACCCACACTGGGCTGGACATTACAGTTTCACCTTTTCTCCAACCCAATCAGGTGTCTTCCATGTTTCCATTATCCACTGTGTATTTAACCGCAGCTCTTTCTCTGTTCTTGTTGCCAGTTCGTTTTGTATGTTTTTCCAAAGTTGGTCAAGTATTTTCTGGTTTCCCCGTTTCTGTATCTAGATTCCCCATGTACCGAACTCGGGCCTGCTTTGACCTGAGTTCTGTGGTGGACTTAGCACCCAGTGCCTCTCCAGTCCTATAGAGGTTAGGGCTTTGGACAGCTCGTCCCTTGCCAGGGTGACCGACTGCCCTGTTCTGGGTATCCTAGATCTCTTGCAACCACAGTGTCCATCAAGTTGCTTTTCATCAGTTCTCCCCACATGCCCATGGTATTTGGTCACTCCTGGCTGCAAAAGCACAACTGTCTCATCGAATGGACTACAGGTTCCATCATGGGCTGGAGTCCCTTTTACAATGCACACTACTTGAGGTCAGCACAATACCACTCCATCCCCGAACACTTCAACACGAAGCCAGACCAGTCCTCTGTTCCAATGGAATATTGGGATCTTCAAGAGTTGTTCGGCAGCCCTATGACTTTGTTATCACCCTCGTGCCTGGCACATCCCATCCCAGGGGGCGTCTGAACTCCATGTCTGGTCCAGAGACCAAAGCCATGGAGGCTTTTGTAGAGAGCTCTCTCAGTGCTGGAATAACCCAGGCATCCACATCTCCAGCTGGAGCAGATTACTTATTTGTGGAGAAAAAGGACAAGACCCTGCACCCCTACATTGATTACTGAGGTTTAAACCACAACACGTGAATAACCACTAATTGCATCCTCTAATATCCTCTGCCATTGTGCTTCTCCAGGGGAACACTGTCTTCACCAAACTCAAAACTTGGTTTTCAACCACGGCAGCGGCCACTACAAGCAACTTGTGATGCCGTTTGGCCTGAGCAACGCCCCCGTTGTATTCCAAGTGCTCTTCAATGACATGCTTCCAGACATGCTGGTACATCTTTGGATACCTCGACAACATCCAGGTTTTCTCCCGTTCAGCACAAGTGCAAATTTGGCGCATTCAGCAGGTGCTCCAGGGACTACATGGGAACCAGCTTTTTGTCAAATCAAAGAAGTGTGAATTCCGCAACAGCACCCTGGCAGCCCCCCTCTCCGCACTTACCTCGACCAAGGTCTGTTTCATCTGGACCCCTGAGGCTGCCCGGGCATTCATGGATCTCAAGTGCCACTCACCTCTGCCCCTGTCCTCATCCACCATGACACCTCCCATCAGTTTGTGGTGGAAGTCGATGCCTCTTATGTGGGAGTAGGCTTCAACTTCACCCTGTCCTACCACCCCACCTCCAAAAATGTCAAACCTAATGCCCTCTCTCAGTGCTGTGCCTCTGGACCCTGAGCCCTCCTCCCTGGCCACAACCCTGGTCTGGAAAATAGAAGCCATAGTCAACAAACAACAGCAATCACACCCTTATCTTGGGGGGTTCCTGCGGGATGCCTGTTTGTCCATGATTCAACTCATTTCCAAGACCTGGGCCATTCCTCCAAATCCGCTGCCACCCGGGCGCCTGTCACTCTATGATTTCATTCAGAGACAGTTCTGGTGGCACACCATGGGGTGGTTGTTTCCATTTTCGACAACAAGACCCCGAGGCAAGTCCTGTTCGGGCTTCTTCAATCCTTGCTGACACCACACCACCCTTGTTCACACATTTGCCTGGAATTTGTAACTTGTCTGGTGAACCGCTGTTGGACCTCTTCTTCAAATCCGCCTATTTTATATCCCTGCTCAAGATACCCTGGGCCAAGGAGTCTGCCCAACTCATGGTGCAGTGTGTCTTCTAGATCCACAGACTCCCCACTGACATGGTGTCAGATCGGGGCCCCAGTTTGCATCTCAGTTCTGGAAAGCATTCTGTGCCCTCATCAGGTTATTGGCCAGCCTCTGTTCCAATTTCCATCCCGAGTCCAACGGTCAGTTGGAGCAGGCCAACCCAGAAACAGTTCCTATTGCGAAATATCTGTTTTAAAGATAATGTAAAGTGACTGTATAGTAAAATATAGACCTTGATTTTTTAATTCAAAACTGAGATATCCGACCAGCAGTCGACAATAAGCCCTTCCCCTTTCATTAGCTACACTTCTTGCCAAAAACATCAAATCACCCTTTCCAGACTCTTAACACAGGAATACTTTGAGTAAAATGTAAGCCAGGCTAATCAGAACCTCGCTTCTGATATTGAAAACTTGTAGTATGGCAAAAGTAACCTGGCATAGGACGTAAGATCGAATCTGGGGTTTGATAAATCTGAAAAATACAAAAAGATATAAATACATAAAACAAAGTTCATCAAAACCAACAGTACTGGTTCTGATTACAGGAAGAAACAGAAGTGAGAATGAAAAAAAAAATCACTGTTTACAAGTGTTATAGATTCAGTCAAGACCTTTGTTGGACATCTTTTTTCTACTTAGCACCTGTGCACAGGATTATACAGGTGCACGAGCTGTGGTGTAGATGAAGAGAGAAGGAGACCCAGGCAGGTAGATGCTGGTTGTAGCTTGTTTATTATATTTGATGACAGAACCGAGGAGCACAAATTACTTTCCTTTGTAGGGTACCACCGGAACGAGTGGCACAACGCATATATTTATATAGCTTCACATACGCTACCCTGCTCTCATTAGTGGCAGGCAAATGGCATAACATAATCATTAGTCAACACAGCTACAAGATACCAGCCTAACCTAACCTAAACACTATCCTTAGCAAATGCCCAAACTAGAGAGAGGTGTCACAAACACTTAAAGGGACATTCAACATATAACTTAAAGGGATCCTAAAACACCATGCAATGCACTGAAATAACACACAATACAACTAATACATATACATGAGTTCAGTCTCTCAGTTCATGTATGCCAGCCAACAGGTGTGCAACTTGACCTTTTCCTGAAATATATAATAACACCCCAAACATATCATTCCAAATAACAAGTACATAATTATGATTACTTATGATTCCCATAAGGACTCTACTTCCCATGGACTGAGAGCAAATTAAAAGCCATTTTAAAAGTGCAATATACAGTATGTGTCATTGCAGTCCACGATATTATTTTGCATGCAGTATTTGCAACATACTGTTATGTTGACCCTTTTTTAGTTTGGGTCTAGTTCCTCACAATTGAATGTCATGTTATAGCAAGCTGGTTAGAGAAATTAAAAAGGTTTCTATCAACTGACAAGATTATTGGATTAGATTCCAATAGAATGATTAATTGAGCAAGCCAATCTAATTCCTTGCACATGCTCACCTGTCAAGAGGAATTTGTTACAACCCAAGTGAATGTCAACAAAGTATTTAAGATTGAATCAGCGAGTGATGTCTTGTAATTTGTGGTCTGGTAAAGGCTTTGTCGGCAACTGTGCAACCCCCCTAGACAGATCTGGGATGGTGACGGGCGACACATGGTTAATTCAACCACATGTCGCCAAGATGGATGATTATTTTTGCACTGTTCATTCAACAAGGAAGCCTTTAGTCAGGTTATGTATAGGATGATTGACACTCACCAATTATTACTTCCATGGTTGAATTTACAGACACCTGATCTGCACACAAGAGGTCACTGGGGAGCGATGTGGCAAGGTAGATAACTCGACTTATCTATCCCGAATCCGGGGCAGCGCTATGCCAATTTGCGCTGCCTCATGCTGGATATCCGGGCAAAGTCGGAGAAGACATATTTAGGCTCGAACCCATGACATTCATGATGTAGCTTGTCCTGCAATGCAGCGACTAAGCCCACTATGTCACGCGGACACCCCAGCCTGTTACCTTTCTAGCAGCCCTGCTCTCTGAACTGTAGGCTGAGGCCATGTTATGCTAATGCTACTGAGTGTCAGATTGCACGCTCAGCTCAAGTCCATTTCGATAGGCTAGTTGTGTTGTAAAGCGATCAATCTACCTAACTGACATGGTTTGCAATATATTAAGAGAGTAGATTAGCAATATTACTAAAGCTAGTTAGCAATTTACTTCGAACTTGCACAAAAAAGATTAGAGCTGAAATACACTCACTGTTAAAATGCATCCTTTATCTCGATCTTGATCTGATAATGTATGTATACAACTTCTAAAACACAGATGTAAAATCCAGTGTAATTTAGTCGAGTGATTCCTCTAAATGTGTTAAAGCATGGAGTTTTCCAGTAAATTAAAGACTCCACTTTGTTTCTTTGTGTGGGTGTGAAGAAGCTGTCAACACAAAAGTGTGTGAAGATGCTTACAACTCGACATAGAGTGTACACAGAACTTCACTCTTACATTGTGCTTGGTTGAATCATTAGCTTTATTAATTAGTTATAAACTACCCTCAACTAGTTGTCCAAGTCTTAGCTTAAAGTTAGAGCCCCTGATTTAAAGCACACTCTAATTCTGACCCAAATTATTCACTCTTTAATTGAACTGTTTAAACATTTTATGCACTTTTCACTTCCTGAAAATGCTGACCTTGAACTTACTTAAACATGCGGTCATGCGTGTTTCAACCAGTCATTTGTTTGAGGTGAAAATCAAATTAATTTCATAAACCTCTTTTTACAAGGGCAACAGACAATGAAAAGACATCTTTCAAATTATTTTGCTCAATGGGTATGTAATGTAATGTAAATGTCAGTTGGCAAGTTGCCAAGCGTTGAGGCTTTTGACTGGCTGAAGTTGACATTGGCCTTGAAAGTTATTATTGTAGTGTTTTCAGGTGTGAATGTGATAAGAGCATGTACCTTATTTCCTCCTGCAGGGAGCTATAACTACAGCTGGAAATGTACTGTACATTCACTTTTGTCATATGGGACAGCACCATATCACACTCTTAGCCAGCTTAACAGACACTGTGCAATGGTGCAAAAAGCTACTCTGGAGTAAAAGCATGTCAGTTGTCTTCACATCGGTGAGTGTTTAGAGGTCAGGACAGAATCAGTAGCATGACCATGTGGGCTGTGGACCCAGGCGATGTTGAGGGAAAATTTATGGTAAACAGGACAGCAGGTGAGGCAAGCGCAAATTGACTAGACAGGACAGACCAACCCCCCAACACATGGCCTATGATGCGAATAAACTTGATACCAAGGTCCGACTTCATTTAGGTTTGATTGTGGAGAATACGATTGTTCAGAGACCAAGTCTTTTGTCTGTTTGTTTATACAAGCTTGTATGTGACACAGTTATGCTTGTGACAGAAAACGCAGAAGTGTGCACACATCATTTATACAATCTTGAAGTCTGATATACCTCCCCCTAGTTTCGCTTCCTGATATACCCAACCTTGCCCTTACTGTCCCAGGCGTCTTAGAGCTATAAGTCACCTTATCCCCCACCACAACAGTTTCTCTCCTTCTGCTCCCTTGGTACCACAGGTCTCTAGAAGCTCCTGGAACTCCTCCTATTTGTGCAGTCTCGCAATCTCACCAGTCTCTGTTTTTGCAGCCATCTGCTGAAACTGCTTTGAGACGCATCCTGTTACCTTTTCCAGCTTTTATGATATTTTCACCCTTATGTAGATTCTACTGGGGCAGAGGTCCTTCCCAAGTAAAAAAAAATACATTTAAATTATACTCCAGTATTATACTTCTAGTATACTTATGTTTAACCATAAGTATGTATTTAATATATTTAAGTAAATTTGAAGTATACTTTCAAAATATACATACCAAAATAATATATTAGAAGTATATTTAGGATAAATAAAATACATTTCAAGTACATTTAAATATACTTTTTTTTTACTTGGGTTTCTCAAGTCATCTTTTTCCACCCCATCTTAAGATTCTCTCTCTTGTACAGAATGTACAGTTTAGTTTTCTTAAGCAGAGCAAATCCCATTTGTTTACACTGATTCTTCCAGACTGTCTCAGATTGTACTATTTAAACATTTCTAGACATGTATTTGCCCTTAAATCATTTTCTAGGACAGTCTTCAAAAGTCAGGCAATACGCTTTCCTTATATACTTAAAGCCTTAATAAGTGATTTCACCATATGCATGCTTTATAAATATGCTTGTTAATTTACATTTCAATTCCTCTTATATTTGTATTAGTACACTGTTTCATCAGGATTTATGTACTACAACACACATTTCTTAAAAAATTATATTCTTCTACAACTACTGCAAATGGACCATAGCACTTAAAAAATTATGACTTTTTAAATGCAAACATGAAAGCTACCGTACATCTCCCAAATTTTGTTGTCAGAAAACTATTTTTAAAACATAAATTACGTTATATGTCAACATATTTCGTTTTTTTTCGTTTCGGCTGCACGTTATGCTATTAGCCTATATTAGTCTTTCATATTATGTTGTGCAGATTTATGCAAGAACATTCCACATATTCCATAGCATTCTAATTTATATTAAAATGTTCACAGTTAAAGTGATGGTTCAGAGTAATATAAACCTAGGGCCATTTGCACCTTGACCTCGAGCCAAACAACAATAACAATGTTATTGTTATAACATTGGTCGAGTTAGCGCGAAGAGAAGTTCACTTTCATTTTAAGGTTAGAGTTAAGGTTAGGCATGAGGTTACTAAGGTTAAGGTTAGGATTAGGATTAAAGTTAGGGTTAACCTTACAAAAAGGACAATCACCTATCTAAGTGTCCATCTGGATTTGAAATCGCAAACACCAGGATGTGTATGCCCATGCACCATCCCAGACACCCTTCCTAGCTATATTTACACTGTGCTTTATATGTTCATAACTCAAGTAATTTGTTTTTTAAATTTAGTTCCCTTAAAATGTAATTGCCCTTCTCATATGTTAATATATGTTTTTACAAAATAGTTTCCTCCCATACATAAATCTAATATATGGCCATACATATGAAAGATCTCAACAAATATTTGAAAATATATAACCATAGATGTTAATTGCATATTTAAATACAGAAATCTAATATATGGCCATATATTGAATGTCCATATGGGATACATTTAAAAAGATTTTACCAAATATTTTATTGACATACATGTCATACCCCTACTCATCATCTCATATAGAGTACTGTATATAACATCAATATCTCACACAAGCATTCATTTGTGTAAAAATTTGTAGAGAATATGTTAACTGACATACGGCAAGAATGAATGTAGCAGTATTTCTATATTATTTATTTACATAATCTCTTTGTACAATGTAAATTGACAGATATTGTACTTGTTTTTATTTATTTATTATACAGGAAAGTTAAAAGCAACATTAAGTTACAATATGAACGCGCCTAACTAATTAAAAAAACTGGTTTCCAGCAGGTTCCTGTTCTGCAGAGAGATAGAACGTAGAACATAGTTACGGCACATGATGACTGAAACATTTAGACAGGACATTAGCACGGGCTACGCAGATTAAGACAACTAAAAACAATACGAACAGTGCAAACAAGACTTGGACAATACATGACAATCAATGTGTACAAGTGTAACTGTTAAGAAGGAACAGTTTGTATGACATTTTGAAATGTGTGATGGATGGTAGTGTTCTGATGTGATGGGGAATATCATTCCAAATTTTGGTGTATGTACGAAAAAAGGATTTCTGACCATAATTGTTTTTATATGTGGGAACTGGAATGAGTGTTTGTGAGACTGACCTAATGAGGTGTACTGGTCTTATATTGTGTGTAGTGCAGCAAGTGTTACATTACATCACTTATACACTATATACATATATAAAAACTGACAATTTTTGTATTTTTTGACATATATGTATACAGTATATATGTGATGATTTTTCCGCCATATATACTGATATAGGACATATACGCTGTATACATATATGACCATATATTAGATTTCCATATGGGCTTCAAATGTAATTCACACATTTTTGGGCTGCAAGAATGTTACTTTTGGAAGAGCCAGCATAGCCTTGATCTGAAATAGCCACAAGCAGAAGACTGATACAGGAAGCGTAGGGAAACCCTGTAGTTCCCCTGAAACTGAATAACTAGTCACATCACAGCCCATCAAATGGACGTCAAGAACCGGGTGTTGAGTATAGACAAAAAAAATCCCTGGCAATGATATGATGCACCGCCTTAGGGCCAGAAAGTGAGCACTGAGCTCTGAGTGGCTCAACCCTCATAACGGGGTCAGTGACAGAGAATCCCAATGGAGAAAGGAGATCTAACCAGGCAGAGACAGCAACACGTTCTATTTTGCAGAACAGGAAATTACTTGGGGATTAACATCATGAACTGTCACAATTACTACTGACCTACTGAAGAAGCGAGTGCTCAGTAAAGCCTTCACGGTTGAAAAAGGATCTGCATCTTTGACATGGATCTGCAGGATATTCAAGAAGCCATCACCATAGAGTCCTGTATCCTACTGCTAGTTAGCCTCCGAAGGTAAGCAGGGTTGGGGTTTTTTGGTCCCTGGATAGGAGACCACATGCTGCTCTAGGACCTGTAGGGGGTCCCTCTAGTCTGAAGATCAAATGCCAATTCCCCAGGGCATTGAAGGGGACTCTGCCCTGTGTAGGGTTCCATCTTTCAGAAGGGACATTAAACAGGTGTCTCTGTGGTCACAAAAATAACAACGTGACCTTTTTAGAAACAAGCGGAGGCTTGCATGGTTTCACTGTAGCACACATGTAGCTGAACATGGCATTTATAGAAAGGTACAAGCAAGTCCATGTAATGCTTTGCAATATGGGTTAAAAGGAAAACTGTTAATCTGCCATAGCCTTAACATAAAACCAATTTTACACATGATGAGCTAATTACATACTTTTTGTGTGTTGTAGTTTACAGTATATTCTAGCTGCTGCATTTAGCACTAGATTAATTTGGCCAGAGTGAAGAGTATTGAAATAGTCAAATGTTAAGCAACAAAAGAATGGATTATTATTTACTGTACTACTATTTAGTGTACTACTCAAATATATCTGTATATTTTGTACATATACAGTATTTTGATATTTGATTTTGGCCATTTCTTTATGTATACATATGTTCTTACATTTATATAAATATATTTACATACATATATTATGTTGATGTTGTCTCATGCATTTGACATACACCTTGAGAAATTCCCATGTATTAGTTTAAATTAGATATTAACTTTACGTGTTTACATTTATATTTACAGTCAATAATTCTTTGCAACCTCTTTTAGTCACAAGGATGGAGGACGACACTCAGGCCAAAATATAAACTAGTCTTTCCTGTGTAATGCAGTTCCACCGGTCTTTACCAAGACAGAAAACCATATCACCCATTGACATGATATGCTGACCCACAGCCCACCAAACAGAACGGTCTATACTACTACGGTTGGAACACAGTGAAAAAGAGTGCTATAGTTAAATATATTTCAAAAACACATTCTAGTCATATTGTTTTTTAGGCTGTTGAGTGAAGCAAATCTACCAGCCAACTGCATATTTTACCAGCATTTGGCTGGTAAATGGTGCTAATTTTGAACCCTGGTTCTAAGGTAAGCAGGTGATGTTTCTCTTCTAGTCTCGTCAAAATGTCCAGCATGTCTTCATGGCAGTGAAAATATATTGTGCATTATGTTTTTGAATGACATAGAAAGTAGCATAAAGTACATTTAAAAGCAAATTGCTCCCAAAGCTCTTGCTTTATCAGTCAAAAAAACATGCAAATTGATGACCTACTAACATGACTACATACAGTTTAATACATACTTACATTATCAGTCTCTCTAAAATAATGCGATGATGGCATTGAAAGCTGTACTAGAGAGAAACCAAAATGTGCCAAATAGGCTCGAAGCCAGGCAAAAAGTGTCTATAGAGTATAATTAGCATTTCCAATCAAAAAGAGTGTGTTGTTTGGTGTGTTTGAAGGGGGGACTGAGGAGAAGCGCTGATGCCATGGTTTGAATCTTCGTCTAACAAAATTAAAAGGTATTTAGTACTATGATGGGGTCTTAAATATTACAGTAGCATTTCAAACATATTACGTGTCTTCAGGAAGATGTTGAGTGACAGAGAATCTGTTTTTTCTAGAGGAACAGGACAATCAATTGTCCCAATCAGGAGCTTTGTTAGAGCTTGATACCAGCCACCACCTTAGTGTTTGTTGACTACTTCAAGTAAACTATGTAAAGTCAGTTGCATCGCTAATTGTCAGTTCATAGATAGGTATTGGAGCTTACTGATACTGTTCAGCAACTGTTGATCCTGAGGAAAAAGAGAAACAGGAAACTCTATCTGGAAGATGAGCAATCAGACATTGAGTTCATGTTTCCCTCTGTGGTTCTCACTCAGGTGTGTCCACTTCATTTGCAAATAGCATTAGAAACAGGATCGGGGGGTTAAAATACAGTTTCCTGACACAGGCGAGTGTGGAAATGAAGAACGTATAACAGACAGACCACAGTAAAGCCATTCTAATCATACACATTGGATGTAATATTACTTGATTTAAGTATACTTACAAACAGTAATTACAGGGTTACTTGTAAATCCCAAGTTAACATGGCTATTATACAGTAGGTAAATGCCTTACTGCACAACTCACCATCTTATGTCCATAAATATTATTCAGGAAATCTATTCAGATTAGTTGGTGCAGTCAGATCCCAGGGGAACAGTCACCTGTAATCTGAAGCTTTAGTCAAACCTGCCATCAAAAAGACATCACCGTGAAACAAAAAAAGCTTTTCTAGGGGTGAAATAGGTGAGGACTTGTGAGATTACTGTTTGTCTATTTGTGGGGAACTGACTCAGATTCCATCCTGCCTATTTAGTATCTGAAGGAGTGTTGGTATTTGTAGCCATCGTGTTGGAGGGATTTCCAGTCTCTGAGATGCATATGAGGAGAGTAAGAAGGCTCAGAGTTCTGATCTAAGGCCGTAGTGGGGTAAGCTGGCCCAAGGCCTGTCTCATATTCCCTTTTATGCTCAAAGGAAATTTGATGTTGGCAGGGGGCCTTGTAGATAGTGCTACTTCAGCCTCCAATATTTATAGCTATGTGAAAAACTTTTTCTGTTCGCCTGTTTCACCCCCAAAAAAGCTTTTCTGCTTCTCTGTGATGTCTTCTTGATGACAGGTTTTAACTACAGGTTCAGATCTCAGGTGACTTGCAGTGAAGGTAGCTGCGTCCCCTGGGATGTGAATACATCATCTGATCTGTATAGACTTCCTGAATAATATATTTGGTCATCAAATGAAGCATGTTGTATTTAGCTATTTTCTCTTTACAATAATGACATGTTTTATAGTAAACTCGTAATTACAGATTGCTTGCCTGGAGTTAATTACATCAAATATAATTTTGTCCAATTTGTAAGATTAGACGAATAATTGTTCTTCATACAAGTTCAAACTAAAGGTCAACCACAATTTTTAAACACAAACAGAGCAATTAGCCGATATGAGAAATAAACAGTATATTACACTACAGGGCACAGTGTGGTGTTACGTATGTTTGTGTGAGGCTTTTGAACCGTGTCATCTGTTAGAGCCAGGCTGAGCTACAAGACAGTTCCACATTTGGCCTTCAGCTAGCAGAGCTCCCACCCACGCTCATGTCACTCTCCTTCCTCCCTCCTCTTAATCTGTCTGTTTAGACATCTGTTTTGAGGGAAACTAGCCTGATCAGAATCTGCAGACGGATCAACTGTACTGAATGTCAGTCAAGGTGTGGCTATTCGGGCTGTTCTCTTTAGAGAGGACTGGACTCATACACAGTTCTTTCCTCATCAGACCGGTTGTCCCAGCGTGCTCCTTTTCCAATCTCATCTACCCGCTACTGGGGATTAGGACGTAATCCTGGGTGGATTTTTTAAAATAATAAACCCTGGAGTGTTTTGCTGGAGACAACGCTTGCCATCACTCTAATGAGGACACCCACAGGGTACAGCTGAAAGGATGGGTCCAAAATGGACCTCCAGAACATGGTGTTAAGGTGTGTGTGTTTCAATAGAGTGAGAGGAGGTGGAGTTTGTGTTAGATGGTGTACATTATGAAAGTGGATGAAGTTTCCAATTTTGTACATTGAAGGTATATGACGTTTATAAATGTATACAGTATGAGGTGTATGAAAATGTATGAGGTTTATGAAGGAGTGTTAAGTTGTATAAAAATATATTGAAGTGACAGTCAGCGACATGTGTAATGCAAAACAATATTATGCCCCCCATTTTAGTCCGGTTGTGTAGTATATTGTTTATGTTATGCACAATCGAAGTAAAATAATTGTACTTCGTTACCGTAGTTACCCTGAAACTTAACGCTGTTTCTCACCGCTATTGTAGACATTCCTTTACCGAGCGTCAGGCAGGGAATCCCCAACAAATGTGAGATGTATGATTTGCTAATGTAGGGGCAGTCCCATTGACAGAGCTGTCAATCAAACCAGAGCCATATGGGGATGTCTAATGAGGTTGCAGGGAGGGCACAACATCTAGACCCAGTAGAACAAGAGAGAAAATACAAACTTACACGCTTCAGAGAAGTAAACTAAAAGGCCAGAGCTGGGACTTGTTCTAGCCCGACAGTGCCCTTATTCACATTTTTTAGATCCCAGATGCCTAAATAGGCCTAAATCTTGCCTAAAATTGCAGAACCCATCTCTAAAGGCCGATTTAAACTTCTGCGTCAAGGTTACAATGTAGCCTACGCCGTAGCTGGTTGCCTACACCGTACCCTGCGCCGTACCCTACGTCGTAGCTGATGTGCACCTCTCCAAAAATGTAACTACGCATCACGGCGACGCAGCCGCAAGATCAGTGATTGGTCGGCTTGATTGCATTGCATTGCAGCGCAACACAGACACCGACGCAGTAGTATAAATGCTCATGACGATGTAAGCTACGGCGTATGCCTATGGCGTAGGTTACGCAGTAAACTCGACACAGAAGTATAAATCGGCCTTAAGGTGTATGGAGGTGTATGAGGTTTATGAAGGTGTATTAAGGTGTATGAAGGTATATGAGGTGTTTGAATGTGTATGACATACTCGGCTAGATTTATCAAGCCGTTTGCGCCTGTTTTCAGGCGCTAATTGGTCGCAAAGACGGACGTAACCAATGCGGGCTATTTACTAACCAGGCGCACTTGGGTAAAATCGCAGATTGCGTGCCACATGAGCGACAAGAGACAAGTTGTGCTTTCAATATGCGTTCATGGGAGGGTCATGGGGAAAGTGGGAGTTCCACGCAAAAAGGTGGGAGGATACGGTAAAGTGCGCCTAATTATATATTCCGTGGTATTTACAAAGACTGCCAGTAAGAGCGCACCTCTATTCTGCGGGGGGAATTTACCGCCTCTTAAAAGCAGGTGTAAACCAGCAAGCGCATTTCCCTGTGTGTTCAAATACAGCCTTCGTCAATGGCAGAAGTGACAGCAACAACTTCCAAACATAGCATCAAATAGACTTGGCTCAAGAAAGACATATGCCTCCATCTGTTCCATTTTTGATAAGCAATTTGCAATTATTGACCTAGCTATATAACACTCTTTAATTACTTAACCACGTCGGTTGACTTTACATATTAAAGATATAGGCTGAACATATATGCCAAACAACGCCAACTGAACAGTATTACAAACCACACATACCTTCATTCTCATTCACCTCTTCAGTAGTAGTTCGCGTGTCTATTTCTGGTGGACCTGAACCGGTTCTCCTCGATTGTGCCCGGTTGTACGCAACCTTCTCTTTTGTTCTTGCCAC
>JACXGM010025727.1:0-15178 GCA_016801145.1 Umbra pygmaea | reverse complement strand
TGAGGAGACTCAAGAAGTTTGGCATGTCTGTCAGGATTTTAATAAACTTCTACAGGTGCACCATTGAGAGCATCCTCTCAGGCTGCATTACAGCCTGGTACGGCAGCTGCTCCGCTGCTGATCGTAAGGCCCTTCAGAGGGTGGTGAAATCAGTGGAGCGCATCATTGGCTGCTGCCTCCCCTCCGTGCAAGGCATCTACCATAAGCGATGCCTCAGGAAAACAAAGAACATCCTCAAAGACCACAGCCACCCAGGCCGTTAACTTTTCCCACTACTGCCGTCTGGTAGACGCTACCGGAGCATCAAGGCACGGACCACCAGACTTACAAACAGTTTCTTCCCACAGGCCATTCAGCTGCTCAACATGGAACACAGACACTGATCGCAAATCGTCTGTTGAGCACTAGCACTCTTTGGTCACTTTATGCTCTCTACATCTGATGTAGCAGAATTCAAATACACCTTTAAAAGCAATTTTTCCATGCCAATCTATAAGGTTTACTACTTCTACTGTTGTACATTTTCCAGACCATTGCTTAGTACATAGCGTTTAGTATTACTATTACTATTGTCATTAGTATTTAAAAATTCTTATATTGTTGTAATTCTTGTTTTTAAGCCCACTGCATAGAATCGCCGTGCCATGTCAAAAAGAATTTCTCTGTATGGGATGATTTATGTTATTCGATGCACATGATAAATAAATAAACTTGACTTAACTTGACTTGATTGCAATGAATTACAAGCACTATTATTCTGTAGAGGAAACCAAAGAGCTTGTGCTCCCGACACCACACAGTGTTGCCAGGCGAACACGCGGGCCCCACCGCACGCGACATCTCTGCATCCTAGTGTAACAAGTAGCATGATTTATTTGTCATGCTCCATGGTTACTCGCTTGAACGGTAAAAAGTAAATCTTCGCTAAGGAGGGGAGAAGTGTGTAGACCTTGGCAATGCAGAATCTGTCATGTGTTAAAAGTACAATACGTAGTTTAGGGGGCTAGGGGTCTCTCAATCAAAACAATAGCAAAAGATGTACTTGGATGACGTCGGGAAGTAGCGTGGGATCATGGGTTTTGTTATCGTTGTCGTCAATGACATCTAGAGCAGTCAAAGGTTATATGACGCCATTGACGGAAGACAAAATGAAATGTCCCGTGTCTTCGAATCATAATACAAATTTCTCAGGGTTTGAAATTTGGTGGAAACATTTAGGATAATGTAAGTACACAACTAAGAAATATATATAATATAGGTATAGTGATGTTTGCTTTTTTAATGCAAAGTACATCTTTTGTTATTGTTTTGGAAAACTACATATTGTACCTTTAATGGTTACTTATATTTATTCTGCTGAAAAATTTAAGCATGCATTTTACCTGCAGTTGATGTGGATGCCATATATTCATCCGACCATTTTTAGGAATGCATAGGCCTACATGTAACGTACCTTAAACTCATTTTGACTCCAACATTTCGAGCAATATGAGCAATAATGTATGCAAAGTATGACACATTGATTCGCTCATTCTGGGTGAGATATACTACAGAATATGCCTGTACCACTGACACAATGAGTTCTTTATTATCTTGTCCCTATAAAATGCATTTTTCTTTTACGTCAAATCGAAGTCCTACTGAGCCACAAGCTTCTCTGTTAAAATGTCCAACGTCTTTACAAATGCGCGTATAGCAAGTCTTTCATCAGTGGATCAGCCTCGTGTTCGAATTCACATGAAATCAGTCTGTTATAATAAGTAAACATGGGTTTTAAAAGTCTATAATTGGCTAATTTACATTAGTATTATTATAAATAAACTGACTTGATCAAATTACATGAATGCCGTAGCCTAGGAACATTACATAATTGCATAATGGACATTTTTTAAATCAAAACAAAAATTAATAATTCACACAGAAATATATCTTCCACATTATTAATGTACATTACAGAAGCAGATCGCTTCCAAAACTTACAGATCTGTGAGGGCACCAATAATGCAGAAAGATATGAACACATTATGGAGCAACATATGCTGCCATCCAGACATCATCTTTACAAGGGACGTCCCTGCATTTCCCAGCGCCAAGACAGCGCCAAACCACATTCTGCCCAAATCAAAAGTTGTGCTATAACTGGGTGAGTAATACCATGTTCAAAATAATGTTTTATATATTAGCAGCTCAACAATCACAACAATCTGTGATTTTAGATGAAATTTTTAGGTTCAAAAACACAATTTGTTCTCTTTTACCTGATAGAATTAGATGGTCAACAAACAACACAGCTGTCAATATCTTCACGTTTAAGTAGTTCAGCAGATCTACTGCATATCTAAACCCAGACATTGCAAGCACCATTATCTACTGAGATACACCGGAGCCAACACACAGCATTGTAAATCAATCTCTCAAGAATGCACATTCACGTACACACACACACGCACACAGGGAACTAATCTGTCATATAATTTATTTTCACACACAGATACACACCCACATACAAAGAGAGAAGGCCAGCCTGCTTAGAGATATTTCAGAGATGCCTATATCCAATCTCCTTTACTAAAAGATTTTTATTTGGAATAAAAAATGTTAATGCAGTAAATGTTACAGCATTGTATCTTATTGTATTATATAAAACCAAATCACTGTGATTCATTTCTCTAATTAAACTAAATAACACTAAATCATTCTAAACTACAAGTATCATTCAGGTACTATAAAAGAGCCTATGTACCACAAAATATATTGAACCATGCTTACTGTAAGTTGCTCTGGAAAAGAGCATCTGCTACATGACTAATGTCAAAAGTAATAGGAGAGATGCACAGCTGGACAAAACACACAAGCACATGAACTGAACGTCTAAAGTTTTGTGAATGACATCCACCGCTGACATGGGGAATGATGCATATGACTCACGGTGCCCATGTCCTTGGAGAGGCCACCAAAATGTGGGTTTGCATGAGTCTGATGTTATTACTTGC
Organism: Umbra pygmaea; assembly: GCA_016801145.1. NCBI lineage: Eukaryota > Metazoa > Chordata > Actinopteri > Esociformes > Umbridae > Umbra > Umbra pygmaea. The sequence continues at coordinate 12,185 of JACXGM010025727.1, read as the reverse complement.
TAATTTTATTTAAAAAAAGAAAAGTAAACAAAATTAAATGTTGTTTGTGAGGAATATACCGCTCACATTCTCTAAAATGTAAATGTCTGATCATTCAGAACCCCCCTCCACCCCCTCTAACAAATGGTTTGTTCCAACTTCATGTTCAGGCCAGGAAAGATAACGATTCTAAAGCTGAATTCACACCAGACACAGCAAAAAATCCCTGTACGGCATCATAATGCAGACAAACTTGTACACCGGGATCAACATCGTAATCAATCTTCCGCATCTATGAGATGGTGGGCAACATTGCATACAACGGTCCACCTCCAGCAAGGCGACTGCAGGAGCTGTTTTTTGAGTTTAGTATTCATTGACGATACCAAAACTATCTACTGAGCTGTCAAAGCTTGTCTTGAAATCTAACACACCCATAGATGAAAGCGACATATTAGCTCTTTCTCTGAGGTAAATCAACTTCCGGTTCTGGCACCGTACGGCAAAGCACCGCAAAAGTTGGATTATTTCAATTCATGCAACACACCCGCCGCACCGCATCCACATTTTGCCGGTTCCGGTAGATTTGTCGCAGCAGTGCGCATTGCTTCCTATTGAAATTAATGGACTTTCACTGCAATGCAACCAGTTTGCCGTACCTGGTGTGAATCCAGCTTTACACGGATAATGAGTTGACTACTCAGCAACGCAATGCTTGACACACAAACTTGTTTTTGGACACACGTTACCGATTAGCTGACACAATATGCTGTTGAACTTTTAAATGAGTAGCAAACAAGCTAAAAATATGTAATCAACTTCAGAACTTGATTTGCAGACAGCATTGTGTGTACGTCGTCACGGTGAATATCAACAACAAACCTGGCGTACGACCAGTTTTATACATGTGAATATTTCTGTGCGTAGGTATTTTTAAAGTTTTGGGCATAGAATAAGGAGAACCCAATTCACCTTAGTTACTGTTGCTACATCCAACAACTTCATCTGGGCTCTGGTTTGGTATCAACATGGCTTATGCTGTAACAGCTCTTCCTGCCGAAATTTTATTAAACTTTTATAAAGCAGCAAATAAAGTGTCCAATAGAATTAGGCAAAAGGGGCTGCAATATGCGTTCGAAGGCTATATTCAAGACATACGAAACGCAATGAACAACAAGACATCCAAATAGAGGCAAAAGCATACTGTACTGGTCACAGTCAAAAAATGAACCACCGCACATCCTACTAATCGAGACAGAGGCTGGGACTAACAATATCAAGGAGCAACACTGTTCATGCAAAGCTGGCTAGGTCTCTATTCACTTCTATAATCGTTATTACAAAGCAAACGGACTACGCGAGTCAAACATTGTATTTATTAGTAGCGTGTGCTAGCGTATCAACAACCGGTATGCTAGGTAAGGTTAACGTTAGCTGACACTTGTCAGGATTTTGGATCCTGGACTTCCTAATGAGCAGACCCCAGATGGTGAGAATGGGCAACCTCACCTCCTCCGCACTGACCCTGAGCACTGGAGCCCCACAGGGCTGCGTACTCAGTCCCCTCTTGTATGCCCTGTTCACATATGATTGTGTGGCCACACACAGTTCTAACATCATTATAAAGTTTGCTGACGACACAACCATCCTAGGTCTCATCTCCGACAACGATGAAACCGCTTACAGAGAGGAGGTAAATGCCTTGGCTACCTGGTGCCAGAGCAACAACCTCTCTCTCAACGTCAGCAAGACTAAGGAGATGATAGTGGTCTTTACGAAATGGCATCGGGAGGGTCTTGCCCCCATACACATCGATGGAGCTGAAGTCGAGAGAGTTCCAGAGTTCAGTGACAACCTCACATGGTCCCGTCAGACAACCTCGGCAACAAAAACTGCCCAAAAGCACCTATACTTCCTGAGGAGACTCAAGAAGTTTGGCATGTCTGCCAGGATGTTAACAAACTTCTACAGGTGCACCATTGAAAGCATCCTTTCAGGTTGCATTACAGCATGGTACGGCAGCTGCTCCGCTGCTGATCGCAAGGCCCTTCAGAGAGTGGTGAAGTCAGCGGAGCGCATCATAGGCTGCTGTCTCCCCTCTGTGCAAGGCATCTACCACAAGTGATGCCTGAGGAAAACACAGAATATCCTAAGAGACCACAGCCATCCAGGCCGTGACCTTTTCTCACTGCTGCCATCTGGTAGACGTTACTGGAGCATCAAGGCACGGACTACCAGATTAAAAAACAGTTTCTTTCCGCAGGCCATTCGGCTGCTCAACATGGAACATTGATCACAAATCACAAATCATTTCTTGAGCCCTGACATTCTCTGGTCACTTTATCCACTCTACATCTGATGTAGCAGAATTCAATGCACTTTAAAAGTAATTTTCCATGCCATATTTTATAATATTTATTACTTCTGCTGTCGTACACTCTCCGGACCACTGCTCAGTACATAATGTATTTTGTATTTTGTTATTATTATTATCGTTTTAAAATTTCTTTATATTGTATATAACCTGTTTAAGCCCTCTGTGTAGATGTGTCGAGCCTTGTCAAAAGAATTTCTCTGCATAGGATGAATTGATGTTATCCGATGCACATGACAAATAAACAACTTTGACTTTGACTTTGATTTGACTTTGGTTTTGGTAAGGGAAAAAAACAGACACCCCCTTCCAACCTCTCTGGGAAATGCGTATCTGTGTTACAAATGCCCCAGGCACAACGTTTAACCATATTTTTTTATAAAACTACGACGGAATTAGCCTGCCAAGACCAGAAATATGAGACGCTTGTGTTAAAGTCAATGGAGCGCTGTGAAAAAGTGTCGGACCTCTGTGGGAGCTCATTCTTGGCTGCACTGTGATTGGTCAATCTACATTCTAGGGTGTGGCTTAGCCAAAGGCGAATTAAACAAATGAGACTAAAATATTACACTTTGTCATTTATTTATTGGGGATAATGATCCATTATTACATCTGTGGGTGGCAAAAGTATGTGAACCTCAATAATCAGTTAATATGAAGGTGAAATTAGAGTCCGGTGTTCTTAATTAATCGGATGACAAACAGATGTGAGTGGACAACCTGTTTTATTAAAAGAAACAGGATCTTTCAGTCTAATCTCTAATCTTCACAACACATGTTTAAAGTCTAATCTCCGCAACACACGTTTAAAGTCTAATCTCCGCAACACGTGTTTGTAGAAGTGTACTATGACACAAACAAATGGGATTTCTGAGGATCTCCAAAAAACAGATGTTTATGCTCATCAGGCGGAGAAAGGTTACAAAACCATCTCTGAAGTGTTTGGACTAATCCACACTCAGACATATTGTACAAATGGAGGACATTGAAGACCATTGGTACCCTCACCAGGAGTGGTTGACCAACAAAGATCACACCAAGAGCAAAGCATGTAATAGTCTGTGAGGTCACAAAGGAACCCAGGGTAACTTCTAAGCAATTAAAGACCTCTCTCACATTGGCTAGTGTCGATGTTCATGAGTCCATTGTCTGAGAATACTGACCAACAACCATGTGCATGGCAGGGTTGCATAGAGAAAGCCACTGGCAGAAGGACATTGGAAAAATGTTTTGTGGAAGGATGAGTACAAAATTTTTGTTTACATGAGATGCATTGTGGTTTTGCAAAAGGAAACACAGGATGGCTTGCCATCATTGATGGAATATTGTATTCTAAATTATGTCAGCAAATTCTAAAGGAAAATGTCAGGATCAGTCCTAGAACTGAGTCTCAAGAGAAGGTGTGTCATGCAGCAAGACAAGGACCCTAAGCACACAAGTCGTTCTACCAAAGAATGGTTAAAGTAAATGTTTTGGAATGGCCAAGCAAGCCTGAAATGACTCCTAGAGCGGCACGGACATCGTATTCAGGATACAGGCGGTACCTTCTCAGGATGAAACTCATAAGCAAACAACGGAGCAAACAACTCATAAGCAAACAACTCAAATTGCAAACAACGGAGAGTGGGCAACATAAAATATGACCAGAATTGCCATTCACCAACAGTAACGGGGTAGCAACCCTCAAAGGTCTGGAAAACCTGGACCTTTATACCCTATGCTAAACACAAACCAGGTGTGGAAACTATCAACTTAAACTCCCACAGCCGTGCCAATTAACACTAGCCTGACTTCGCCATACTCATATTCTAGTCAGAATGTGAGTTTGATACTGCTCCATAGGGCTTTGATTATGAGGCGTGTCTTAACCGAAAAAAACTCTGCACTCAATTGGATAGACCTATAACCAATCAGAGCAACGCAATAAGTGACGAGTCCCGTAGGAAGGACGGCAAAAACATCTTTGCCCTCGACAAATGGCTCGATTGCAGTTCTCTGTTTGTCTTTTAAAATTAATTCGCTGTTGATTTCTTTTACAACAGACACGATAGCGGAATCTATACATCTCAATTCTCCAGCTGCAGTCATCTTTGTTGTAAACAAGTTCAAACCAAGCGCTCTTTGATGCCGTGGTGAAAACTTAACTGCAGATCATCTGTCCATCGTCGTATAAAGCCCGCCCTGGCAAATTCATTGGCCCGACGATTTCTGAACCGAGCATAATTACTCCTCAATGGATCGAGTCCAGACTGAACTTCCCGACCAAAACATGTTGTGGGCGGGGTTCGGGCTGGCATCCAGGCTAAATTAACACAAGACATCATCCAAAATATTCAACAAGCAATAACAGAAATGTCCAGGAGCGGTTGCTTAGATTCCCCATAGTCCGTACTCTCTAAAAGAAACAGATAAAGACAGCCTGACACAACACACCAAGACAATTAAGACTTTGTGACACTTTGTATACAGGAATAACACACATATTGCAACCCTCTTACCCAACATGCAACCCTGTTATACAAAGTTCAAGCCTGTTATTCAGTCATTTTTAATGAAAATAATCATTACCACTGGTACTTTACTGTTAAGCTGACTAAATTAACAATAATAAATACAATTTTTGGTTACAATTATTGGTACCTGCCAATTGTACTAGTGCAATGCCCGTGCTAAATCTGTTTCTGTGTGTGTTTGTAGTAATTGTTGGTTAGGTGTGATTAAGTGCTCATTGTTCAGTGACATTTTATTTGTGCATGATAGAAAACAAATACTGATACTGACATAATTATAAAGCAAATACTAATGCTGACATAACGACATAGAGTACAGAATAAATACGGATATAGAGTATGAACAATATAGACAGATATGTGCAGTTAAGTAACAATAGAATTTTAAGAGTAGGTAAAATAAGTGTATGTGCAGTATGAACAGTATTAACAGCAGTAGAATATAGGTATGCATAAATGTAGTTACAGTATGTACATATCATAAATATAAATAGAACACTATGGGTGGTATGGGGTAGTGCAATGGGGTGGTGGGGGTGGGGTAGGGTAGTGCAACTGTCAAGGGGGGATGAGGGGTTGGTGCTTTGGGAGACCACAATGTTGATGGCCACATGCTTGTTGTTCCTGTTAAAGTGGCCATGGACGCGGTCAGATCATCAGGCACAGGCAGTCGTTATTAGTGGTTTCAGGAGATACAGCATTCAACATGCACTAAAGTTTTTTTTTTCATAGAACAGATTGTAGGCATAATAGCTAATTGCATTAATAACCAAGCCAAATGGTGCTGTCACCACTAACCAAGCCAAATGGTGCTGTCACTACTACAGCTGTCAGAGTTAGCTTTGATGCTAACTGCATTAATAACCAAACCAAACAGTGCTGATTAGACAATCGCCCTCTGGGGGAAATACCAGAGAAATTCTGGAGAGGTAAATTCAATACATTCAAACTTGTTTACACATACATAATGTTCTAGCTGTTATTTAATTTATGCATAGAATAATTCAATTTCCAATCCTGTAATTAGTTGTGAATAAATGCATCAATTAATTATTTTAGGGAAGGGACACTTTCACCCAAACAGGCTCAATAGGCGCCTTTTTGTTGCGACAGGGACAAACTAAAGTACACCCGTAAACAGAATTTTTTCAATAGTAAACAAAACCCCATTCGCAGCTCAGGTGGCAGCTTTGGTACCCAATTCAAACATTCTGTAATACTGCGTAATTCCAAAATCGCCGATCTGGTGATTCCCAAAAGTTCTATTAAGAATATGTCAGAATTTTGCACACCAATAAGACAATATTATCTAAGTGTTGAACGCATTATACCTTACCAATTAGTTCAGAGACGGGAAACTAAAGTATTACGTCTGTCGTTGCATTCATAGTCCCGTACCAATTTCCTGATAATTCAAACACAGGTTCCACTCTTTCAGGAATGACTTACTGATTTGGAAGCCCTTTTTTTATTCTTTCCTGAACCCAAAAGCCTTATCTTACAATTACATAAACCTTCCTAGTTTGGGATTGGGCCATAGGTAACTAAGAACCACCCCCCGTAGACCCCAACCCAGAATTCCTGGCTATTCTAGAGAAACCTAGTGAGAGAGGAGGGTTTCAGCTGCCCCAACCCTCTCCCAGACACCAGCAAAAATATCACATCATTTACCCTAATATGTATTAATCAATCACTATTTTAGAATCGCTAAACAAATCTCAAATACCTTGGGAATAACCCTTAACAAACAATTGTTACAGATAACCTCACACTTCTATTACTTAAAGATAAACTATTGCATTGAATATATTTACCTAATGCTCCAATGACATTTCTAGTTTATACTAAATTGTAAACACAATACTACATAACCTAACGTGGGATTCCTTAACCTAAACCACCTAAAAACACATTTCAATGTTCCACACATGATTAGTAAAAACTTACTTAAAAATTCAATTAAACATGTTTAACCAATATTCCTACAACAATTCTAAAATAAAATGTATTTGGTTCATATTGCCTTTGTACATTCAATATTGATACAACCATTTTTTAATACATCCAAAACACATTTTCTAATATTACCAATTATCCCTCAAACATTTCCACTGGCAAACGGAAAAAAACTGTGTTTCAAACCTGCTTGATTTATGAGTCGCTTATCTCAAAGGAATGTCACATGGTGTAGTGATTACACCTCACAGACTGAGGGTAAGAATGGCCTGTGTCCCCTAATATTTCAGAGCAATGTCCTCTTCCTGTAGATCCTCAAGTTGCTTTAATAAATTATTCCAATCTTGCTCCGTAGTAAGTGGCACTTTTAAGGCTGTTACAAAGGCCTCACGGATAGATAGCCTTTTTCATAGGCTGTGTTAAATCCTGTTGAACCACAGATGTGGTCAAATCCAGTGCCCCCTGCTGGAATTCAACAGTATCTTCCAACAAACTGTCAAAATGAAGGGGGACATCAGTGGGATTGCTGGCCAATAGGGTTAGGCATGGTTTTTATTTTAACAATTCTGATTCCAATTCCAATTCTTTCATTCGATTCCGGTTCTTATTGACTCTCGATTCCTATTTTTTAATAACTGGAGTTGAAACAGGTCACATTGCCTTCTCAGGCAGTATGCGCGAATGTTCAGCACAGATTGTGTCTCCGGCAGTTGAGAACACCCATTCAATAGGTATAGAGGAGGCCTGGACACACAAAGTGGTGCAGCTTTTTCAGCACATCAGTTGTAATGTTTGTTACACTCTTCCACATTCTCCGCTGTTAATTTTCCATTGACTGCTAACGTGAACAGAGTTTCACGCTGCAGTTGAACACTAGCAGCAGTAGGTTTGCTAACATTACTTGTGTTAGCAATTTGCGTAATGTTAAATCTATCTACTAGCGAAAAAAATCTGAGTAACGTTGTTATTCACCCCAATTTTAGCGATTCGGCAAATGTTTAATCATATTTGTAGTGCATCATCCAATGCAAGAAATGCATGCATCACAGATGTTTCACTGTCGCGAATTGGGAAGTAAAATGAAGTCACACCTTTGAGTGCCGCTTTGTGTGCTTCATTGCAGGGCCAATGGACAGGGCGGATAACACAACAACAGCCTGGCTGCCTTGGCAGTACCGTGGCTGGCTGGCCGCTATGGAAAGCAAAACTTGCGCGTTTTGGAATCGATCATCAGATTCGAAACCAAATTTTCCAACCGATTCCGATGGAATCAACATTTTTTAAACGATTCTAAGTTGGAACCGGTTCGATGCCCAACCCTACTGGCCAAGCTACTTTTCCTCCGGGATTCGCAACACATCATAATTCAGTCCTGCATGAGCTTTCTTTGTTCTTTGAGATCTCTGTATCTCTGGTTCAACTTCCTCCATTACTTCTTTAACTGAGTTTTATTTGTTTTCGTTAAGGTGTTCAAATGTCAGACCATCTCAGAATTCATGACTAAGAATGGATGTACTGACCCCTGGAGGTTTCATAATCCACAGGCACGTGAGTACTCTTTCTTTTGTCAGGTACATCACTCGTACATCTCATATTTATTTTTTTGTGTTTCTCACGAATGTGACTTCTTTCGATTATTTGCCTATTGTAATATCTGACCATGGCCCCATAGTGCATGAAATAACTCTCAGTAAAAACGTGTACTCCCCCTCGCTGGAGATTTAACTCTTATTTTATCTGATGCCACTTTCTTTGACAGTATTGCTTCTGCTATTGATCCTTTTCTATATTCTAAACAGTCCGGCCCAAACCCCCTCTCCCTCTTATGAGAGATGCTCATGGCTTATTTAAGAGGTGTGATTATATCCTACTCCTCTCACTTAATTAGATCTATATATAACGTTTGAACCTGCATTCTGAATTTAACCTTTTATCTACCAATGACGTGGAGCGGTTACTCTTACATTCACGGGCCACCTATTACGAACAAGGGGACAAGGCCTGATTGCACAACAATTAAAATGATGTGCTGCTTCTCGTTTGATTCCTCAAATTGTTTAATTTCTGATACAGATGGGATAAATTACACATTTAAAGCATTTTATTCTTCACTATATACTTCTGAGTTACCAGCTGACACTGCTAATATGACTAAATTCTTGGATGGGTTAGACATCCTTGTTGTCACCTCTGAGAGTATAGACGACTTTGACTCTTCTCTTAGGCTTGAGGATGTGGTTGAGTCTATAAAATCTATGCAAAGCAGCAAAGCCCCAGGCCAAGATAGGTTCTGATCTGAATTCTTTAAGAAATTCCACTCATATTTGGCCCCCTTACTCCTATCAATGTATGAGTCATTGGATCGTGGCTCACTCCCCCCAACCTTGACACAAGCATCAATACCACTTTAGCTTAAGAAAGGAGAGGACCCAACAACCTACTCCTCCTATAGGACCCTCAGCCTCCTCAATCTTGATGTTAAGATTCTTGCAAAAGTGTTAGCGATGTATTTGGAGGTGATCCTCCCATCAGTCATTTGTTAACATGCACAACCTGTTTAACATTATTTACTCAAAACTGTTTTCAAACTCCCCTGAACTTGTGATATCACTTGATGCTGAAAAGGCCTTCAACAGAATTGAATGGGTGATGCGGAAGAAGACTTTACTGCACACATGCCAAACACAGAGTTGCTTGAGGTATGCAAACGCACATTTTGACAAGCCAGCTTCATTTTGGAAGAAGCTGCTGTGGACTGATGAAACAAAGATGGAGTTATTTGGTCTTAACAAGGGGTGATATGCATGGTGGCAAAAAAACTAAGCATTCCAAGACAAACACTTGCTACCCACAGTAAAATCTGGTGGAGGTTCCATCATGCTGCGGGGCTGTGTGGCCAGTGCCAGTACTGGGAATCTTGTTAAAGTTGAGGGTCGCATGGATTCCACTCAATATCAGCAGTTACTTGAGAATAATATAGAGGAATCATTCACAAAGTTGAGTTCATGCCAGGGCAGGGATATTTCAACAAGACAACAATCCAAAACACTGCTCAAAATCTACTCTGGCATTTATGCAGAGGAACAAGTACGATGTTCTGGAATGGCCATCCCAGTCCCCAGACCTGAATCCAGAGGCTGTTATTTCTGCTAAAGGAGGCTCAACTAAATATTGATGTGTTCATCCAATAAACCTAATTTCACTACTAAAATATTACTGTGTCATTCAGTTATTTGATAGATCAAAATGAAATTGCTGATCCAAACACCGAATTATTTATAAATGAAAACCATGGAAATTGTTAGGGGTGCCTACACATTTGCATTACGTGGCATAGAAGCCCAGTGATCTGCTAACTTGTGCTTCCCTTTTAGCCCTTGATTCCTTATTAGAACTCTGTTTCCTTTCATTAGATGAGTAGTGAATCTTCTATTCATATATTTGCTAATTACCACACACAACTCTTTTCAGCAGTGGTCTTCGCAATCTCTGCAAGTTTGTATGCAGCAAGAATGTGGTATGTCTGCCACATACTGTATAGGTAAACCCTCTCTGATTAACCATCATTGAAACTCAGAGGAATATATCTACAGGTTACCTTGCCTCCCAGCCAAACATGACAAATTATGGCAGTTGCTTCATTTTAAGTGTAATTGTGCAAATGTATAAGTTGTCCAATTTGTTCTTACTTTTGGGGTCCATAGTTCCACTTCCAAGCATGTTTAGTAATGTTAAATCTCTGTGGATCTCCTTTGGGATGCCATAATGTGGTTGGTCCTTTACTTTTCGACACCAAGCATGCTCAACATTTCCTTTATATGGTGACTCTCAGAATCTCTTTCTAGATCACTATGCATTCTCTGGGGTAAGACGTACTGGATGAAGTTCTTTTCCCACAAACCTTTTGCCACCGTAGATGCTTTCCGATCGTTTGTAGGAAAAGCTTGAGCATATCTGGTATAGTGAACTTTAATGACCAAGACATTGGCTGTGTTACTAGAATCTGGTTCAATAGACAGGAAATCTATACAGACAAGATCTAATGGTCCATCACTTTGCATATGTGCAAAGGAGCATCTTACTTAGTAGTGTCTTTCGTTAAATACATCAAGTGCAGGATGTAAAATAATCTTCAACTTCTGCTTTCATACGAGGCCAGTAAAACAGGTCTCATATTAATCCAACCATTTTGTTGAATCCCAGATTACCAAAGTCACTATGTAGTAACTCTACCTTCCTGAACATCTCTAGGAAAAGTTATTGAATGTGATGAGGATTCTCTTCTGAGGATTAGTGATCCTGTACAGAACCTAATTTTCAATCTTCAGCTTTTCCCATTCTCTTAGAAGTAGAGATATGCTTCAATGTCCCATTTTCCTGACTTTAGAGGCATCACCTTTTACAAGAGCTGCCCAGACCTCACAACTGTAGGGTTTTTCTTGCTGAGATGCATAGAGCTCAGACAGTCTCAATCTTGGTAGCTGATGAGGAACATGCATAGAAGCACCTATTTGATCAATTGCTTTGTCTGAAGTTAATCAATGTGTCAATCTGATTACAGTAGATATATGGCACATTGCTCTCACTCTTAATACAGAGATGTTACTACAATCTGCTTCTCTTTCAGGTCTTTCATGTGGACGTCTGTTAAAGAGTAAGCATCTATGTTTTGTTTTCCTGGCCTTTATTTCAAACTGAAGTCATATAGACAATGCAGCAAGCAAGCGATGTCCTGTAGCATCCAGTTTAGCTTAGGTCAAGACGTATGTCAAAAGATTGTCATCTTTTCTCACCTCAAACTTCACTCCATACAGATAATCAGGTGTCATTTACAAATGATGTTTTCACCTCTTCATCCAATAAACTTGTGTTGAAAATGTGCAATTGTCAACGAAAACATCCAATTTGCATTAACCCTCGATGAATACACATTGTATGGTCAGTTTTACCTCTTTTTTACATGCGTAAGGTGTGCCAGGAAACATGCACTCAGAACACATGTATTTGTTCTCCATTAATCTCCATTAATTACAGTAGTATTTTAACAACCTAAAAGGTTGTTTTTATTAGTTAGTTACATATTTTTCAGTAATAACTAGGTAAAGTAACTTTCCTTAAAGCTGCTTGCTAGCCCACAGACCATCTCTAATGCTTCTAATTTCGCAGCATGGTTTAACGTATGGGACATCAGCTACTCGAAATCGCAAATTTGCCACTTTGCTGCAGCTAACGTTCATTAAATTGCTGTTTTACAGCAACTTTTACATGGAGTAAGCCAATCGAATCACATAAGAAAGTGTGATGAGTTCTGTGTGTAGGCTACAGTATGATGTTTAAGCTGTGGTGATGAGTTGTTCTGTGTGTTG
>JACXGM010025726.1:0-15179 GCA_016801145.1 Umbra pygmaea | reverse complement strand
GGCATTGAAATAACTAGCCAAGTGGAATTAGTTGACCAGAAACCACGTTTTACAATAAAAAATCATACAATATAGGGAAAAGTTGTTGTATTGATTTCAAAATGTGAAAACGTTTTTGGCAATATATTGATGGACTGTTTCGTGCCTGTTTGGGCTAGAACAAAAAGGCTGGCATTTTTGTGAAGGTCTGAATAGTGGCCTTCGAATGCCATATGGCTTTCGTGGCTAGGTTGAGAAATGTTTGTTTATTGATCACATAAACGTCGCATGAGCAGTGCCGAAAATGCGGTAGTCAATTTTGTTGTTGTGAGTTTATGCAATCCGTGTATCTATATTATTTGATTTTGGCAAAAACAGTTTGGATATCTTCACAGATGAGATCCTTGCCGTTCTAGCAGTATATAACATGACGGGTTTTGCGCATGTTTACAATATGTAATTAATCAATGTATGTGACGTGCGCGAAAAGGTCCCGGCGCCGGTTTCCATGGTGATGAACAGGTTAATATAACTACCATGACGTGTAGCTATTTGTATGTGATGTACTTCCCGATCGATAATGTGGGTGTCTTGGTTCTTTGCAAGTTTGGATTATTAACCAAGCTTTGATTCTAGTGCATAGATGATTTTGTTCATGGCAATTTCGCTTGATTAAATTAGAGTTGAGCGGTTGCACGGTTACTTTTGGTAGGGACATAATAAAATTCTTAACGTGAAAAAGCTTAACGTGGTTTAATGTACCTAAACAAGTATCAATCGTCACCAAATTTTTCATGGCCATATTTTGTCATGAACAATTAGGCCTGTCAAAATAACTAAACAGAAATCCAATGATTATAGAAGTAATCTTACGTTAAAGTTTTCTTCTTCATTGGCTCCAATGGCGAGGAAAAGGCTTAACGGGATTTAATGTACCTAAACAACAATCAATATTAAGCACATTTCTCTCTCATATTTCTCATCATAACCACTGAAAACTATAAAAACAACTAACCCAAATTCGTTAAGTCTTTCTGCTCCATTAGAGCCTGTTGTTCGGAAAAGGCTTAACGTTATTTAATGTACCTAAACAACGATCAATAATAACCACATTTCTCTCTCATATTCCTCCCCATAACTTGTTTTTTCAGTGTTCAGTGGTTATGGGGAGGAATATGAAAGAGAAATGTGGTTATTATTGATCGTTGTTTAGGTAGACCTACATTAAATCATGTTAAGCCCTTTAGGTGTTAAAAATATGCTCTCAATATACCTTACCTGACACTGCTGTTGATATCCTGCCGCTAAGTCGATCACACTGGTTAAACTACTCTGAAGGTGAATCCTTAAATGTATATGTTTTTTTCAAATTTAAGTTAAATTTCTTATTAGGGGTAATATTATTAGACTGTATAATTCAAAAGACAATCTTTAAGTAACCCCCATTAACAAAAGATTGCCCTTTTGAAGTATATAAATTGATATTATTTGCGTTTCTTTAGCACTTCAGTAAGTATCGGGATTCAGTTGTGATATTGCAATAAATCGTGATGTATTGAATCGTAACATGTGTATCGTGATATATATTGAATCGCGAGGTACTTGCCAATACCCACCCCTAGTATGTACTCCATTCTTCAGCAAATAATACAAATTTTCCGCAAGCTTTTTCACAGAATACGTAGTGTAGTGGTTAAAGCACCCGCCTTTCAGGCAGAGGTTACAGGTTTGAAACACAAGTTGCAATAGGTGTTGTGATAAAACAAACAAATTAATTTCACATATTTCAATGTTTCAGATTTTTTTTACAGCTTACACTGACAAAAGCTTTTTGGAAATCTGGAAATCATTGAGTTTACTTCTTTGGCTTGACAGTAATTCCTTGATGGAAGCTCCTTGTATTTTTTTTTTCTGCTGTCTCGGTGATATAATCCCCAACAAAGTAGTCTCACTTGATGTCACTTGCAGACAAAGAGTTATGTGAAACTCTTCACACTCAAGATCATTGCAAACAATTTTAATAATAAGGTTTTGGTCAGCCGATCGGAAGCTTATTCTTTATTTTTTTCCATTCAGCTGACTAAAAGCTTATTATTAAAACAATCCTGAAATCCAACACTGCTCATGGTGAAACTGGTTAATGATTTGCCTACGAAGCAAGAGGTTGCGATTTTAAATCTCTTCTCTACCCGTGGAAATATTTTTAATGACTTTTTTACTATGAAAAAACATGGGCACAGCCAAATTTTCATTTACCATATATTCCAAGCAGTTTGTGCAAACAGAATTTGCAGTTTCACTATCCGTTTTTATCCCGGATGGACTCAGTGGTTAACAGGCTTCAATGTAAATTCTCACTGATGATATGACACATTTGATTGGGGGGGTTGTATTTAGGGAATTCAAACATTGAGAAAGGTGATCAGACTTTTGGTGGGGGGAGGTGGGTGGCATTGTAATGTGAATCCAGCATTCCAAACACTGACTCACAAACATCTTTAGAGGTCAGAGGGAAAAATAAAATGGCAGTAAAATCAAGATTTCAGTTAATGAAATAGTAGGGTCAAAGACAACTTATTTTTAAAAGAGTTTCAGTATGGAATAAAGTCAAGTGCAAAAAGATACAAACACAAATAAAAAAGAAAAGGTTTAATAAACACATTAAAAAAATTACAGGCTGAACAACTATTATATTATTATTATTATTATTATTATTATTATTATTATTATTATTATTATTATTATTATTATTATTATTTTATAATAATTATACGTACCTCTTAAAATACATTTCACAGTGGTTTCATAAAGGCTTTAGTTAAATTTGGAAATACATTTTTCTCAAATTGAATGCATGAAGTCATCTTTTATTTTAGCCCATCTCCTTTCCAGTGCCTTATCTATATCATAAAATATTTAAAGATGATGAATTGATACGTTAAAATAAAAGCAACACAAGGATACAATCTTTCAGTGGCACAAACCACAGATTTTACACAAACTAACTTTCAGGTCAAGCTAAATTGGACTAATAAACATAACACTGCAAGTGACGTCACAGCCAATCAAACCAGAAATAAATTGCAAAACAACCAGAAATGGCAGCAAATCAAAGAGAATTTTGGGGATTCCCCCATACCAACGAGAAAGTGGAAGAGAAAAACAAGTAATGTACAAGTACAACAATGAATTGTGGACAGTGGAGTGAAATCAATGATTTAGAGATTTGCAAACACCTTTTGTCAGTTTAAACTGTACAAATAATGCTGTAAACTTCTGAAAAAGTAAAAATAAAATTGTTTGTTTTTATCTCCACAAAACATATCCTTACTTGTGTTTCAAACCCCCAATCTCTTGTATCTTAGACCAGTGTCTACTCCATTGGACAATGCACCCTCTAGAGACATCTGCGTGAAAAAGCTGTATTATTTTGTAGGGCTGCTCGATTATGGAAAAAATCATAATCACGATTATTTTAGTCAATATTGAAATCACGATTATTTAAATCGATTACACATTGACTTTGGAAATTTGCATTTGTTGATTTTGAAAAACAGTGAAAATATTCTGACGTCAGGAGCAGATGCATTTTCTGACTAGCACACGTATTTCATTTGAATGTTTGGATTTGATTAGACAGCAATGTCTTTCAATTATATTTGCAAATAAGGTATTTGTATTTATTATATAAAAAATTAACACTTCTAAACGTATCTTATTTTCTATTTTGCCTGCAGGTTTTTCATGTGCGCACGATCACTGTGCTTAATTAAGTCTGCTGTAGAATCGCAAACAGCAGTTCAAACAAACTACTGAATAGAAGTAACACGAAGCCTGGCTCTTCAGTCGGTAGAATAATTGTTCAAAAGTAATACATGGCTCTACACTACACCTGCACTAATGAAACCAAGAACGAGAATGTGATTAACTGCTTAATGATAGTGGTGGGTCGTTATTTTCGTTACTTCGGTGCAGAGAGATGCGCAATCTAATAGCTACTGAAGAAAAATGTTTCAGTAAAAAACGCTGCAAGGACACAAATAAAATATCATATTCAAGACTTAAACAGACAAAGCTGATAAGCCAACTAACAAACAAATTCCCTGCGTTGCCGTGAGGTAAACTCATGGAGCTGCTGCAATCACCTTGCTGTAATCTATAAAATACTGTAGACCATAGATCAATACTCTGCCTTTGCCCAATACTCTGGTAAAGTGGTGGCGAGATGACAAATTATAACTCTTTTCCAAAGTATGCAACAACATTCTAGAGCGGTCGTTCTCATCTGTGATAATGGGGCACGCATCTTTGGCTATAAAGTATGCAACAACATGTGATTTTTTTGGTGCCTGCTAGTGCTGGGCGGTGTACCAGTTCACACCGAATACCGGTATTTATTTTCGTCATGATATTAATTTTTTATATACCACCATACCGGTGTATTTGAATAGACAACGTCCTGAACGCTGCGCTGTGCAGCACTGCTGAATACATTGTATTCCAACCTGGAATGCTGTTTGAATCATATAGCCTACTGTACTATTTGGGTGGGCTTTTATGTCAAACTGGGTGCCATCTACAGTAGCTACTGTAGAATAGGAGGAATGCCCCGGAAAGAACGCGAGTGTACTGTAGAATACGGCACGAGGAACGCCCTGGAACCAGCCGAAATCATGGTCAACATTCATCTTCCTTGTCTGCAGAAACTGGCATATAAAGAACGTTTTGTCTCTAAAGTTTAAAACAATTGAATTTCTAGTGAAAAATGGATACTGAAGTTGTGCTTTCTGTCTTCAGTGAAAGCATACAACCGATAGTTTGTTAGTTACTGTTCAAATTCCAATGGTCTCTATAATAATTCAATGTACACACACGTCACACGACAGTAGTTTAAATGATTATCTTGTCTCTAAAACAGCTACATGTATATTTTACAGTCAAAACGAAGTCTCCTGTCCATATAGCACATCTTTCATCATAAGAATAATATAATGAGCAGGTGAACACCATGCTACAATTAATAAAATTATGAAGATTGTATTCGTTCCCGGTTTTCGGATAATAAAACACTTTTGCATTCGTAACTGCATTTACGTTGTAAGTCTAAGGATTTGGCAAACTGACATATTCTGTATGAGGTGTCTATGATTATTACTTACTGCTTGTAAAAGTGTTATACTCTGCGACTTGAGTTAGATGGTATAGTTTCCAAAAATCAACGTTTTTATTTTAAAAATAATATCCTTTCTAGGTCTCTCTGCTGTATATTTTAAATTAGGATCTGATGAGTTAAGAGAGAAACTCTGTGATGAGAATATACAATATGTGCCATTCCATAGGATATAATATATAGAATACAATTTATTTTGTATCCCACTTTAGGAAAAGCTGATCTAAAACAACAGTACCGAACAAAAATAATCACTGCAGTTATCGTGTGTAAAAGGAATTCTATATAGCACGCCTCCGAACCATTTGTAAAAACATGCATATCACACAAAGTATATTCACTAAAATACAGTAGGCTACTAGTGTGGAATTATTCTACAATATTCACTCATCATGACAGTAAAATAAACCATCCTATGTCAATCTACTGCAATAATTCCTCTCTCAAACTGTAGAAAATGCTGGGAACACTTGATTATGCATGAAAAAAGAAATACCGTCATATACCGTAAAACCGGTTGAATTTTGACAAATACCGTGATATACATTTTTGGTCATACCGCCCAGCCCTAGTGCCTGCGTGCACGATGGATATGGAGTTACACTGTAAAAATACTGAAAAGTGCGCTTGTGAGTGTCATTCTAACACAATAAAAGAATAAGATGCGTCTTTATAATAGACAACTGAGTGAGTTTCACTTTCGGTTTCGGGAGGCACAAAAGTGCGCTTGTGAGTGTCATTCTAACACAAGAAAAAAATAAGAGTTCTTAGAAAATGCAATGTACAAAATAATCGTTTTTTCTCGATTACACTGTTTTTGTGATCGTTAGGAGCAGAAATTGAAATCGCGATCAAAATTCGATTATTTGCACAGCCCTATTATTTTGTGAAACATGTCAAATTATAAACAGCTGTCAGTTAAACACAGCTTTGGAACGAGAATTATTATCAATGCTACCTAGTCGCCGCTAATTGTACTTATATAAAATAAATAACACTCCCCCTGTTGTAAACCGTGGAACGTATCACTATTTACTGACAAGATTAGACGAGAGACATCTGTAGCTCACACATGTCTTACTGTAAATCTGACAAAGAAAATAAGGTATAATTGCAAACACACAACGCACGCACATTAATTTCATAGTGCAGACTAGAGTTCGATCCATTAATCAGCCAAATTATAGATTTTTTTTTCTGAAAGATACAGAAAGTAGCAGTAAGACCTATGACCTTACTCTTAAATTAGCAACCTATGTTAGATGTTACATCACGCAACAGGTTGTCAGTCTGTCACACAATCTCCTTGTGTTTTGTGATCAAATTTTTACTATAGAGAATGGGCATCACTGAAAAAAGTATTCGCCATAATTGGTGTACAAAAGTGCAGATTACTGATTGTTTTAAAAAAGAAAAAATCAGCCTCTCAATAATTGGCCAGGCTGATTAATTGTTTTGATCTCTACTACAAATAACCTCAGATCTCCTTTCCTCTTAGCACCTAAAAATGTTGATAAATTCAAATAAAAAATACAGTCCGCAATGTTCGTAATTGCAAAACTATTATTAGCCCCCCCATTTTAGTACGGATGTGTAGTTTATTGTCTATGCACAATCTAAGTAGAATCATCGTTTTACCCTAGTTAGCTTGAAATCCGAGTGTTTCTTGGCTATTGTAGGCATTCCCTTACTGAGCGTCAGGCAGGGAATTCCCAACAAATGTGTGACGTATGGTTTGCAAATGTAGGGTAAGTCGCATTGACAGAGCTGTCAATCAAACCTGAGCTATACGGTGACGTCTAATGAGTTTGCAGAGTGAGCACAACCTCTAAACCCAGGAGAACAAGAGAGAAAATACAAACCTAGACACTTCAGAGAAATAAACTAAGGCCTGAGCCGGGACCAGTTTTTTAGCTCTAGGGAGCCTAGATTCACATTCTTTAGAACCTAGAGTCCGAAATAATTCTAAATATCACCAATAATTGCAGAAGGCATCTTTAAAAGTCAGCAAAAAAAGTTTACAACCAAGTTAATAATTTGTTGGTTCTACCAGTAGAAAGATGTGAATTATTACCTTATTATCCACACCAAAAGCCCATATTGGAATGAACTACAAGAGACTGAAATGTGTGAACACCATCTCCCTCACCTCCATTAAATCCTGAGTATCAGAGCTTCTGTCTGATCATTGCACATGCTGACCCCCCATCACACACACACTACCTCTGCTCATTTGCTCTTGTGCCTTGTTTTGTCCCATGGTGTCTTTGCACGCACTGATCTGCACATGATCTTATTTGTTGTCTGCCATTTGCACAATATCCTCTTAAGTGTTAATTACTTTATTGTATTTGCCTTGCCACTTTACATACCAACTTGAGCTACCTATTAATACAGACTCTGTTGCACTGATTGTACATATGCCTACATCGTTTAATCTGCAGTTGTGCTACTTGTTTTTGTTTGTATTTTTATTTATTTTATTCCCCTGTGTAATTCATGTGTAACTTTGTGTCATCTTGCACCCTCTTTGATTTATTTTGGCCAGGTCGCCGTATCAAATGAGAAATTGTTCTCAACGTGCCCACCTGGTTAAATAAAATAAATAATTGGATTGATGAGACAGCACTAAGTCATGCCATTTTTGTGAGTTACCAGGATCTGGGCTTCCTGCTTGAATGACGTATGTGATGTTCCCTGGTATTTCTGTTTATGGTCTGCATGCACAGGAAGCCTATGTGCTGGAATTTTCCTTTGGCAGAGACCTCTGAAAAGGAAATCTTGAAATCTGAGGACTGACCTTTATCACATAAAATGCATGCGCAACAAGCAAATGGTGTTTCTCAACAGGGCTGGGCGATAATTCAATATTTATTGTTATTGAGTTTTTGAAAATAATATTGAGAAGAATATCCCATATCGACATATTGCGATAACAGCTGGTTTTGTTCTGAAACTGAGTATTTCATATTTCTTGTAGTTCAGTTCTACCTGAAACTTCTAAACAGAAATATTACTAAGTCAATCAATATGTTTTTGTATGTATTGTTTTTATTTGTTTATACAGCAGACCAGTTCTACCTAAAACTTCTGAACAGAAATATTACAAAGTCAATCAATATCTTTTTGTATGTATTGTTTTTATTTGTTTATACAGCAGACTATACACTTAGATTTAATCAAGTCACAGCAGGTCCTATATATATTTCAATATATCGTCAGACATATCGTATCGAAAAATTAACTATTTTATATTGTGATATCATTTTTTGGTCATATCTTCCAGCCCTAATCAACTATGTGTTTTTGCTGTGACAGAAATTCTTCTCATGCAGAGAATCGTTATTACATAGAGTAATATCTAGCGCATCACTTGATGCTGCACTCATGCTAGTGTGAGAGCTGAACGCTTGGAGAGACCAATAATTACCAAATTCACATACCTTTATGAACAAATTGGTAGATATTTCCTCTAACACTCTGCACAGGCAGGTCTAGGCAGATGCCCAAGACTCATCTCCTGTTTGGCAGAAGGCCCATTGGTGCTGAGCAATCAGTTGAAAGTTTGGATCCTTTGGGGCCTGGTATTGAAGAAGTGGAGAACATGGAGCTCTAGGAGCAGGACTGTCCATTTTCTATTTAATCGTATGATTTCTGCAATTGTAGCTTGTTAAGTTAACTCCTGGGGCTCATCCCCTGGTGCCATTGCTGGGATTTGCCTCTGCTTCCGGTCAGCCTGTGGACCAACTGAAGCTTGTGAATCTAGAGCTCCTCACCTACTGAAGTCCTCACATCTCTACTCACAGATTAGTCTGCTGGAGTTCTCCATGTGTTTTCCATGCAACCCTTCTGTGCCGTTCATGCTGTCTGATTGACACATGGCCCAATCACAGCTTTTATGCCTACAGTCATGTTATGACCTATGGGACTCAAGCCTTAAAGCTATTTACCTTTTTGGTCCTCCTTTTCCTCTTTTGGCCCAAGAACCCACAGAGGTCACGTGCTGTGTACCCGGGCGTGAAATACGCACATATGGACTTGTCCCAAAGGTTCATTGTCTGTTGCCTGCTATCCTGGTGAACCAGGTAGCCTACAACACGAAGAGGGCCCTGTCCCCTGCAAGAAGGGATCTGAGGTGTGGAGGGGGCTGAGGAATGATTGTCACTTGAACGGAAGGGGCTCCAGTCTATCTCCCATTGGCCTTGAAAGTCTTGATCGAGATTTTGGTCAAGTTTTGGTCAACCTTTTAGGTGAGTAGGGTTATTATATTTCCTCTTAATGTTTTGTAATCGCCCAAAAACTATGATTTTATTTTAGTTTTAACGATTTGATAAGCCTTTCTTGCAGCCTGTTGAAATCATAGTTTGGATTTAAATGCATTATTTAACCTTATTGACACTGAAGTGAGAAGTCACAGAACAAGTGAAATATGGTTCTGCATAAGGTAATGGGGGCATAAAAATGTAAATTGCAATACAATCAGAATTTACAAGGGCTATATGCTTAAATATATACGTCTGTTCTCCTCACCTATGGTTTTACAATCTATTTTACATTTATAAGAATATATTTTTGTTTACTATGGATGCATAGATCTATCAAGGTATCCGTTGTATTTGCAAAAATGTGTATAATTTATCAAATTAATTAAAATAACGGTATATATCCCAGCATAAACTATTTTAAATGCTATTCATTCAATAAAATTATTGTTATTTAAGACTTTATAAAGAGGTGTAATAAAAAACAAAACATTTTCCCATCACTGCTGTATAAATAAAAAATTCACCTGTGACAATAGGCTATATGTTGGGACATTTCGTCAGGGAAACAAATAACAGAACACCAAACGCAGCTATTAATGTAGCTGTCAGGCTCTAATGACAATCAATAAATGTCATTATGCTTTTCTGTAACAGATGTCTGTCCTTTCAACATGATGTTTCAGCTCATTCATAATAAGCGGTTCAGCTGATTTAAGAAAATAGTGTTTAGGTGCAGCAATATTTTCGTTTCTTGGTCAAAAACCTGTGAGCCACTGTGTTGCCCATGTCTTACTGTGGCTATGGTGTATGGCAGCTCTGTAAGCCCTGATGCTGTTTCTCGATGAGCTGCAGTTAAAGTCGAGTTGGCACATTGTGAACTGTGCTGGAACAGATCGCTCAAAAGCACTAAGTGCCTTTATTGGATGTTGTGTAGTCCCCTTTCTCTTTACATCTCTTGCTTATCTCTACACACACACTGCAAATCCCCCAGGATACGCACTGACTTCAGGGAATAATTACAAGATGCTATGTGCCACTGTAAACCGCGTAGCAGTGACAGCGGCACTAAGCATTTGTCAACATAAGACGAGACAAAAGCAGAATGAATTTGCACTCTGCATTGAGAAAGAAAAAGCGTGGAGTGTACCTTTCTAAACTGAGGACTGTTGACAGTGTGGTGCTATGGGCATTTGTTCCAACCTCACTGAAAATTTGTTCTAATGCTTCACAGGATTTTTAGCATAAGGGGGCAAATGCACTATAGAAGCGTGTGTCTAGATAAATGCTTGTCTGGACTTTTTACCTTGTGTTACTGTCAGCCAAGGAGGTACTCACCCTCCATTTTGGGGATACAGTGTAGCACATGTAGTAAGAGCATGTTGCTTGTATCATTAGATTTCAGTCTCAAGGTGGGCGCTCACCACTGTAATTTGCTCTTGATAAGTGCATCTGGTAAATGACTTAATTGTAAGTTCAATGTGAACCCTTTTACACACATTCAGCTTAGCATAGAGCTGGTCAAAACTGTTTTAGAATATGCTTTCGTTAAATATTGTTCTTGGGAATGTTATGTTCGTGTTTTTATTTCCAGTGGTAGATAAGATGCTCAGACAGCAGTGTCCTGCCCTGCAGTGGGCTAGGATTTGCTGGGAGCAGCAGTATGCAGGCAGAGAGGCTGGGCAGTAGAAGCAGCCATGAGGCTGAGGGGCTGGCTCTTTCAGAAGTCCTGCCAAGCTGCGGCCAGGAGACTAGGGACTTCTGCCAGTGGTCGTGGGGCAGCGAATAAAAATATTTTACAGATGTCTGTAGCCAGGCCCGGGAGCCATTGGGGTATTTAGCTGTTCTTGAATATCTCTGGATGTGTTTGTTTGTGTGCGTTTGTGTGGTGCGGGTGTGTGTCGGCGTGTTTCAGTAAGAGTTGGGGCTATAGCCGGTGCTAGCTGGAGAGCTTGTGGGGGTGAGGAGGCAGTGTTGCTTGGAGTAGTTTGTGCCCTCGTATGTGCAGGCTGAGTAGGGGGTGAGGTGGGAAAAGTGAGAAAGAAATCAACAGTATGGGGGTTAGTATTGTTTAGTAAAGTAGGACTTTGCTGTGCTTGGATAATGGCCAGGTTGTGGTTGACAGTTCAACGTTGAATATTTGACTGGAGTGGTAACAGGCTAGCTGTTTGCAGTCCAGTACAACAGGCTGCAAACTGAGGCCAGCCTCAGCCCTGCCTAAAGTAATGTTCTAAAGCCTGTCTACCAGGGCCCTCTGAAGCCTCTTTAAAACGAACAGCTTCGCTCTGTGACACAGCCCAACATGGTGCAGCTTAGCCCGTGTCTTGAAGTGAACGTTTCGTCAGACGAAGGCAGATGGCATGGGCCGGTGGTGTCGTGGCAGAGAATGCATCCCCTGATGAAAAGAGTTCCCTGTCTTTGAACAGGAAGTCTGGCGCGTTGGCGCAGTCTGAGGCTCAGACGTGACTCCGGGTCAAACTGTTGCCACGGAACTCCTGGAATTTACGCTTTTTAAGCTTTTTCATGTTCAAATCGTCAGAAATAAAGAAGGCAGGAGGCCTCATTAATATTAATGTACTAATGTGGGAAGCAGTGATCGAGAGAGGGGAGGGTCTTTTTAGTTACAGTCAGGGCTTTTTTGGCTGGTACCTTCCACTTGTCTTTCTTTTCTCAGGTCTTCTTACGTCCTTCATTCTCTTTTTTCTTTCTCACATCCTTCTTTCTCATGTCGTTTCTAGCTCGTATTTTCTTTCGTCTTTTCTTCCGTAGCCTATGCTAATTGCTCAGTTATTATGTGTGATGAAGGTTTTTCTTTACCTACCCGAAGGGCAGAAAATGCAAGGTTTCAAGGGAACCATATAATATTTGCATAATTTATTTGCCATTCAATATTGTAAAGGGTTTTCACTAGCTTGCAAAATGTGTGAGATCAATAAATTAATTGTTGTTAAGTACAGTTGATGCAGTGAAAATATTCATAAAAAATAAGACTGCAAAATCTCTTTTGATGAAAGCAAAATTCAATCAGCAATTATTAAAGCTAATCCAAGAAAAAAAGGACAAATGATGCAGTTAATTGTGCCAAGTGACTTTAGCCCTGTAGGTCAAGTGGTACTGAGAATTGCTAACCATTCTTTTCAGTCGTGCTACCAGAAATGACTTCTCCTTGGATAAAAGACAGCTTCTCTGTGTCCCTTAAAACAGTGTTTCTCAGTGGTGGATTGCAACATAACCTGTTCATTTAAAAAAAAGAAAAATTTCACAGTAGTATTTTTTATTTTAATTATTTAAATTTAGCACAGTCGGGAATCAAACCGGTTTCATTCCAACTACAAGTCTGACTTCCTAACCACTGAGCCATCTAATGCCCCCAACATTAAATATTTTCTGTTAAAGCGTAACTCTTGCCAAAATGCAACCTACGGTCTTTTTTTGAATGTACCCGAGTCAAACTTTTGTTTAAAAGCATAATTAGGACGGAAATGCCACTTAATATTTTCCTTATTTTTGGTTTTGGTCAAATTGCTTTTTGAACGGGAGTGATTGGGGCACTAATGATAGCATGAAAATTGGTATTTTAAAAACAAGAAAAAGAAAGACACTGACTAGCAAAATGGGACACAACAGAAATACAAACTGCTAAGGTGAGTTGTACAAAAGCTTTCTTTTTAGTAAACTTTGTGTACACAAACAATGATTCTCAATGCTCAAGTTCATGTGTACAGCCCCTGGTGATACTTCGAGCAAAGTTTCATGTTGTGTTGAGGCTTCGTAGTATTTTAAAAATAGCGATTTTGATGCTATCATATTAGTGCCCCAATCACTCCCGTTCAAATTTGACCAAAACCAAAAATAAGGAAAATCTTAAAAGTGTTTAAGATGTCTGTCCTAATTTTGCTTTTAAACAAACGTTTGACTCGGGTACATAAAAAAAGACCTAACGATAGGTTGTGTTTTGGCGAGAGTTACGTATTAAGGCTGGTTACCACTGATGCTTCTATTTAATATTGTGAGAATGGAAGATTATGTAACATTATCTCTGCTGCTCCTGTGGAGAGGTGTAGCATCGCAGATACAGTATGTTGATCTAGGGCTGCATAATTAATCAAATTTTAATCACGATCACGATTTCGGCTTCCGTCGATCAAATTCGGATGATCAACGCTCTAGAGCGTCAAGCACGATTATCCCGTGAACCGTACATGCTAGCAACTACAGCTTGGTAACGTTGGAAAGAGAAAGATCAGGCCAAAGGAATGCATGTTGGATCATCCTTGTGGGTTAAACAAAGCCAGAGACATTGCGCCTCAATGTCAGTCATGTTTTTAGATGTTTTTTTTTCAATAAACACATTACAGACAGGAAGTAGGAAGCGAAAATGACAAAATAACAACTCTCCAATGATGTAGGCAATCATCCTGCACAACACCAACAATTTTTGGAAGTGAAAAATAGCTG
Organism: Umbra pygmaea; assembly: GCA_016801145.1. NCBI lineage: Eukaryota > Metazoa > Chordata > Actinopteri > Esociformes > Umbridae > Umbra > Umbra pygmaea. The sequence continues at coordinate 1,310 of JACXGM010025726.1, read as the reverse complement.
GGAATTCAAAAACGTATAGAAATATAGTGAGAAATGGATGCAGCATTTTGATGTTGTTTGTATGGCCTCCAAACATTGCACACTGGTCTAGGAGCCTTGGGGGCTTGACAATATGCATTGAAAAGCCTTATTCTTCATGGGTTACATGCTTTTACACACAAACAACAAAATATACATATGTTCTTTAGTAGATTTTTTTAAATGGAGATTCACTCAAATCTGGCGAATAAGAGTAACCATTTTATTTTTATGCACATTTGTATATTAGCAGGAATGTAGCACAATATGGATGTGAAAGCAGTTATAATTAGCCATGTGACAAACTTTGTTTTGGATCAAATCAAAAAATAATTGTGATAATTAATCATGATCTCACTATTAATCAAAATAATATTGATAATAATTTTGGCCATAATTGTGCCGCCCTATGTTGATCTACAGACTGATTTCCAACATAAGTTGCTCCAAATTTGGGGTTCAGAAAGTTAGCAGTGTTACACAATATAAAAAAAGTTAGAAGAACAAAGAAAATATTTAATATTTTGTTTCTAAATCGCTTTAAATAATTATTTGACTGTCGCTCATCAGTCAGCTCTCTCACTCAGGGTCTAACTGGCATGAGTGCTATGGCATAAGGTTATGTTCACATGAATACACTTGTGAAATAACTATTATTTGCGGCTATAACAGCCACCACTCTGGGAAGTCTCTACCAGATTTTGGAGTGTCAGGGCATTTGTGCCCATTCAGCCAGAAATGCATTTGTGAGGTCAGACACTGGTGTTGGATCAGAATGCCTATCTTGCAATCTCCATTGCAATTCATCCCAAAGGTTTTCAATGTGGTTGTGTCAGGACCACTCGAGATCCTCCACACCAATCTCATTGAACCATGTCTTTATGGACCCCGCTTTGTGTACAAGGGCACAGTCATGTTGGAGCAGGAAAAGTCTAACCAAACTGTTGCCACAAATTTGTAAGTACTCAATGTCTAACATGTCTTTGTAGCCTGCAGCCTTAGGGTTTGATCCTATACTGTAAGGAGCCTACCCCAAACCCTGACATACAGCCACAGAACATTAATCCTCCTCCATCATTAGTAGTGGTGTCCACATACTTTTGGGTATTTTTTATTTAACCAGGAAAAAAGAAGAATTATATTAACAAAACACTACTGACATGACAAAAATAAAAACTGAAGTACTGCTCTATCAGTCAGTCCCTCTCCCTCTCCCTCTCTCCCTCTCCCTCTCCCTCTCTCCCTCTCTCCCTCTCTCCCTCTCTCCCTCTCTCCCTCTCTCCCTCTCTCTC